>JBAMBO010000824.1:0-10304 GCA_037044535.1 Lordiphosa magnipectinata
ATTTCGCCTTCTCACATTAGCTCGCTGTCAAAGGGCTCTTTGCTCAGCTACCCGGAGGATACCTAGCCCCCACTTCAAATGACGAAGTGGCTGGACTGGAGGTTGTGAGCTGCTTGGCCTGAACGAATTGAGGAATCGATCTGGCCATTCCCCCCCAGGTGAATGGCGATCAGATAACTTTCCGCACACTCGCAAAAAGTGTGCACCTCTTCGTAAACAGGCCCATCCTCCATATATGCAGACGGAAAAGTAGCATGTGCACACGGTTTTAACACGATCTGATAAAATTTCATAACTTCGAATGATTCCTGTCCAAGTTTCTTTGCCTAAAACATCTAGAAGTCGTTATTCTATCCTTATTGGACTGTATGGTACTTCTAGGATGAGCCAAGCCAAAAACACGCTAAGAGAAACCGAAGAACTATCAAACACTGATTATATGTCTCCCCTAGATAAGTCGAAACCCTTTCATTTGGAGCGATGTTTTAAGAACTGGTAACGTTTTCAGTCCACCAAATACCAAGATGATTTTTCAAAAGAATGATACGAGAATAAAGTTGGACAAGAAATATAACGTATTGGAAATGGTAAAGCTCTGTTAATACCTGGGTATGGTCCTGGACAGCAAGTAGCGTTGAAAACCCAATGCAGCGGACACCTGAAGGAATACAGTACGCTTAAAATAAATTTCATACAAATTTTCTATTAGTTTGATACTTACCCTCTATATATTCGCTTCCGGCCATGCGCTTGACATTAGATGAAACTTCTCTGAACTATTTTCCACACCACCCATTTGAGGTATAGTTCAAGGCGCGTTTTTTTTTTGTAATGTGGTTTCCCCAGAAGGCCTAGTCCACATATGCTCAACAGTGTGAGATGGTCAGTGCAAAAGGAATGTCACTGTCATTGAAGAAGAATAATTTTACCATTCGGCGTGTAACTAATAACTACGCGGACATGTTGGGGGAATTTTATTTGCCCAATCTGCCAGCTATGCCCAGACTCACAGCAAATTGAAGTTGGAATACAGTTGAAATGACTATATAGAAAAGCTTGGCATGAATTGCCATCAGATCGAAGGTTTATGTATTAATAAAAAAAAGGCTGTATGACGGGATGCTCAACGATGAGACCGAAATTGTCATTACCGATCAGTTGGTGTCGCTGTTCATGGCTGCAGAGTTCATGCAGATGATAACTATTTCTATCCATTTCTAAATTTATAAGTCAAGTCGTAGTATAATATTTTGTATAATAAAATAGATTAAAAAAAAAACGAAACAAAATAAATTAATTGCTTTAATTCAGAAAGCGGTGTTCAGATATTCCATACAAAGGTCGGATATTTTTTTAAAATATAAAACAAAGTCGACAAATAAAGGTTATCCCGTTTTAGACAAAAACGATCAACCGCTCAAGAAGAATAATAAATTGAATAATTTGAAGAATAATATTATATTAGTAGCCCAATATTTCGTAACGCAGATTTTTCCAATGTACAAATAGATATCAGAATAGGAATATTTAAAACTTTAAACAACAAACAATTAAAAAATAATGGCATCAAGACTAAATAGCATTTATGTACAAAAAATAATAACGGCTCCGACACGATGGAGGAATTTTATTTGCCCACTCGGCCAGCTATGCCCCGACTCACAGCCAATTGTAGTCAGAGACGTTATTAGATCTGACACCTATGCTTAAGTAGGAACAAAAAAATATAGAAAAAGGAAATAAATATTAGACTACCTTTAAGACTTTGGACCTTAAGTGTTAAGGTATTGGCAAAAAAATCGAATGATGGTCACACTGTATAGAGAATGGACGATGACGAAACCGAGAGTAGAACGTAGTCGATGGTAGAAGATGGACGAATACAGAAGCTGTAAGTAAAATTACAAGCAGACAGACAGAGAGACAGAAAGAAAAATCCATATCGGCAAACCGTGAAGAGAAAAACACGTCAAAACAGACATTGTAAATAGAAAACCGTGTTTAAATAGTGAACCCCGAAAAAACTCTCGTTTATAAAAATAAAGAAAACTACAAAGTTTAAACAATTGTGTGGCCTTTGAGAAGGGCAACCGGTACGTATATTACCGGCCGGTACGTACCGGTATACCGAATTAAGAAAGCAGGTACCGGTACGGAACCGAATACAGAAATATTATTAAAACCAAAACAGAACGTTTTACCAAAACACAAGTTTCGGTACGTACCAGAAGTGGAACCGGAACCGAAATACGATTCGATTTGATTTCCTAGTCTCAAGCAAATGGAATACAGGTGAAACGTTTGAAGAATAATCAGATACGACGACTAGATAGGAAAGCTTGGCATGAATTGCCACCAGATCGAACCTTTTCGGACATAATTTGGAAAAAGCAAAGTTAAGAAAAAAAACAAAATAAATAATATGAAATATATAAATTCAAACTTGAAATAAAATATAAAAGTAATAACCGGCAAATCTCTGACCCGTTGGGGGAAGATTTTTTAGCCAGTCCGGCAAGCTATGCCCCTACTCACAGCGCTTGAGTGGTCCGAGATTTCCATGATGGATATTACATAGAGACGTTTTTAGTAAGGTTTTTATAACAGATCAAAAAGATTGAGTCCATCGAATAAGAATAAAATTATTGGTGGTCCACCGCATGCAAACATGATAAAAGATATGATAGAGCGAAGTCAAAATAAGAAAGAAAAGATGCAAAGTAGACGAACCCATAGTTATGGCCACAGCCTACGTCAATTTTTTAAAGAAATTTTACATTATAAGAATAAGAAATAAAAAGAATAATAAAATTGGTGGTCCAGCGCATACAAGCATGATGAAAGACATGATAGAGCGAAGTCAAAATAAGCCAACAGTTCTTCAGAAGAAAAGATGCAAAGTAGACGAACCCATAGTTATGGCCATAGCCAACATCAATTTTCTAAGAGATTTTAAATATAACATTAAAAAATAAAAAGAATAATAAAATTGGAGGTCCAGCGCATTCATGTATTATTGAATGAGATGAATAATAGCAATTCGAAAAGAAGCGCAATAGACGAACCCATAGATATGTTCATACACTGTGTAAACCTTCAACGTCATCGTTATTACAGACCAGTTGCTGTCGATGTTCAAGGCTGCAGAGTTTATGCAGATGATTTATGGCTCATGCATTAACAGTAAACGACAGCACCAATTCCATTGCCCCAAATGTTGGACTTGCCTTGAAAATCCCGCTGGCATGATCGGGCACATCCTGTCTGAGCATCCGAGTCAGCGGTTGCAGCCAGTGCATATATATCAGCACAACGGTATATAAATAATAAAGAAAATCATAAACAAACAATCATACAGTCCTACAATAGATCAACAATTAAATGAAATTAAAATAAGGTTCCCATGGCCACACTCATGGATGACGAATGCGTTGACAAATCCAATAAGAAAATTTCAAATTAATTTTGTTCATCTTTATAATAGAACAGAAATAACTGATAGATTAAATAAGAACTTTTTTTAAAATAATGCCACAAAGAAAAAAAATTTCGCCTTCTCACATTAGCTCGCTGTCAAAGGGCTCTTTGCTCAGCTACCCGGAGGATACCTAGCCCCCACTTCAAATGTCGAAGTGGCTGGACTGGAGGTTGTGAGCTGCTTGGCCTGAACGAAATGAGGAATCGCTCTGGCCATTCCCAGGTGAATGGCGATCAGATAACTTTCCGCACATTTACAAAATAAATGTGCACCTCATCGTTAACAGGCCCATCCCCCATTTAGACGACAGACGGAAAAGTGGCCTAAAAATTGAACTTGGCATTGAAATCAGCACCAAAGGTACACGGTATATATTAAGTTTGTGCAAAAGTATGTAACAGAGAGAAGGAATTACTGCCGACCCCTTAAAGTAAATCGACCCTTGTGAGCGAAAATATCGTATGTGCTTACAGGAAATCGTTTTTTCTACTTTTCGATGCCGGTGGCTGGCAACATCGCTACCAAACTTTAACAAAATGCAACAATTATGAACTTATTTAACTAAACTTATAACTTATAAGTTGTGAAAAAACCAGGGACCGTAAATGATGATTATTTTAAATTTTGCATCCAAAAAACTCACAAACTTAAACAAAAATTTTGTAAGTCAATAAATTTTTGGTCAAAAAGTGTAGTTTATGAAATGGTGCACGATGTGTTGGTTCGCGAGCTGCGAATAATGGTGGACCCCTTTACGAGGCGCCCAAATGGTACGATTTAGCACAGGAGCGACATTTCAACCCCTTCTGACTTTCTTCACACACTCTGCAGATGTCATCAAGAAAGTGAGGAGTCGCAACAAAGTTCTTAAAGCCATTTCAGGTAGCACCTGGGGCGAGGATAAAGAGACAATCTTAACCACATATAAAGCGATAGTCAGATTCATGTTCAACTCTACACAGCCCCTATATGGTCACCAGCCATTAGCGATACCCAGTGGAGAAACTTGCAAATGGCGCAAAACGCGGAACCAATGATGGCCACGGGATGCCATGCTAAATAAGACACACCCCGATAACCTCCATCACGAGACAGAGATACTGCCGGTAAAGAACTTCTGACCCAGCAATACCTCATCAGTATCGCTCCAACCGCACATGCACAGTAGGGAAAATACGACGCAGGAAAACTGCAGTGCGCAACGACTTGCGAACCGAGCTGCCTGAAAGTTGCCGAACATGGTCGTCAGAACCACTGAGGCCTATCAAGACAATGTTGTCCTTGGAGGCAGACCATCCCCCCTATCAACCCTGCCGAAAAGACCCTCCCCATGGAGCAAAGAGTATTAGAGATAAAATTTGCGCTGCCTCGGTCAGCTGTTCACTCTCACTTACGCTCTCTGGCTACATTTGGGTATGTGGCCGTCTCGCTCTAACCACTGTGATTTCCTATGTTGCACTATTAAGTATCTAAACAAAGTTTATAAGGCACTATCGCTTAATCCAGTCAAAATTGAGAGGCAGCGCAAATTTTATCTCTAATACTCATTGCTCCATGCCCTCCCTAGGAAAGCAAGGACAACTCTGGCCCAGCTCCGCTCTGGGAAAATTAGATTTCTAAATAACTACCTAGCCCGGATAAACCTCCGACGACATTATGGGCCGTTTTCTCTCATCTATTACATTGAGCTATATGTCACATAAACTCACAAAAAGCAGAGAAAATTGTGAGCTTATCTGACACATAGCAGCTTTCTGGAAGAAGAGAAATCGACCCTTAAACGAAAAAATAATTTTTAAAACTTTTGAAAAAGCAATTAACAAGCACTACAATGAGAAAAACTAATGACAAACAGACTTACCGAAATAAGCAAAGATATGTGCCGTGCCGGCCTATAGATTTTGATTTACGTTACCAAATTGCCAACTCTTCGAATTATTATTTTATTTTTTTTTTTTTTAATAAAACTATTTTAACTTTCACTTTTTACTTTTTTCACTCGCGCACAGGTAAACGAATTTTATTTTTCACTAAGCACTAACTTACCGGACCATTTTAGGTCCTTTCGCCAGGTCTGCTGGCACACAACTGATTATTTTAGAGATTTTGTTCCGTATTTATACGATTTTAGCAATTTTACAGCCTACTACGATTACTTTGAAAAGCAGAACAAACTGTTGTGAAAAAACAGCCTACTACGATGATAAGTTGTTTTGTTTACAAATTCAACTTGGCGGGAACATTTAAATTAATTAACAGCGAATAGTTATGGTGGCCTCCAATGATGCAATAGTTGATACGACAATAGTTGAGCGGTATTGAAGGCACCTAGGGTTCGACAGAGTTTGGTTAATCCTTTTTTACAAATAATTAAATGGTTTCGTGATCTTTATTTTTAATAGGCAAATGGTTCTCTATAAACACGAGTAGGGAAGGGGCTGAATGGACTGTTTGGGCCATGGCAACTCGTCATCATTTACTTATAATGCAACGGCTTAGATAAGGAGATGTCGTCTACGACTTGCGGTGACAAAGAAGTTCCATAGTCCGACCATTGCAAAGTTGTGCAGCTCATCGTTCGATATACAGAATCGCCGTCGTCCACAAATGAATCACTTCGAGCTGGGCATGTTCATACATGTTCATAAATAAGAGAGCGAGAGCGAAAATAAACGATGGCGATGGTGGTGTGCGATGAGATTCCATTCCATTCGTGTGTAGTGCGCATGGGTTAGTGGTAGGTTTGAATCCCAGTTGAGCACAACAATTTTTATATTTCTTTGTTTTTCAGAAGTTTTAAATAGCCAAAACTGGTGAGGGTTTTGAAGTGTATAAGGATTGTCTTATGGAATATGAAGGAGGGAAGAAAGAAGAGGAGGTATCTTTCGTGGGATCAAATCAATATAATTTTACATATCGAGATCAAATTAATCTTGAACATGCTTAAAATGATATTGCTTTGGGATTAAATTGTGCTAGAGTTTTTAGCCCAAGTCGATCTTTTTTGAGCTTACCCCGGGACAAATGCAATCTTTTAAGGGTTTAAAAAAGTCGAATCAGCTCAATCTGTTCCGCTTGGGATTAATTCAATCCCGTAAGGAAAGTTTTTTTTAATTTTTTTAATAAAGTTTTATAAATATTTCAAATTTTTGTTGCATTTTTAAATTTATTTTTATTCTGTCTGAAAAACGACCATCGAAATCGAAATTGTTATTAGGTAAGCTGAAGCATCTGATCCCGTGTATTATTCTCAACTGACTATTCCATCCCACAGTCCAAAATGGCGTCTGCATTTGCTGTGATCATAGCCGGCCTGGTTCATATCATATTTCGCTTAGCTTTTTATATAACGCCATAATCCAAGACAGCGTCACCGGGACCTACATTACCCACGCTCATTGTGTGTGGGGCCATTCTGGATATAATCTAGGACAATCGCCTGATACCACGAAGCTTCAGCTTTATGCCAATGTGCATCAAATATGTCTATGAAACGGCTGTTGCCATTTTTTTTCTGGAGGCTGTCATGCTCATCATTTGGGAAGCTGTGGAATTTTTGATTGTTGCGCTTGCCAAAATAATATTTGTGGTATTGGGAATAATGCCGGAAAAAGTGTATGCCAGATATGAAGACTTATGTGTTGGAGTTTTCACCTTGCCCTTGTCTTTGTTAATTTTGGCTTTGGCCGGACATGCTACCAACCATTTTCATCTGCTACGCAGTCATGAAGAGGTCATCGAGACGCAAGTTACTCTCAACTTAGATATTACCATACGCTACTTGAACCGGTCACTCAATCGAGGCACCAGATAATGGGTTAATCACTTGGAAAACTAATCAGTAGAGAAAATAAAGAGCTTTGACGACTTTTATATTTTTCGTATATATATTAAAGATCAGCATCAACGTACTGACTCAACAGCCGAATCGATATAGCCATGTCCATCTGTCTGTCTGTCCGTATGAACAAACCGATCTCAGAGATGTTAGGAGCTTGATGTTCGACTAGTATGGGACAGCAGTTCGATATACTTGCCGGCAGGTCAGATTGCAGATTAGGTGGTGCGATAAGTTGTCGAGGTATTTGGCTGCCTGCTTAATGATGACGTCTCCAACCATAGGAACAGCAAGATCCTTTTTGATGTCTCTGGTTCTTAGTTACTATTCGGCTCCGGTAAAACATCTCACTATTTTGGCCTGGAGCACTCTTACGTTGCTCAGATGCCATAGATCTGTAGACCATACCTCCATACCGGAGAAAGAATGCACGTACTTATATTAAGGACGATTCCAACTCACTTTTTTTTTTAGCCAACTCGAACTTATTTAAAGCAGACCGGTTAAACCAGTTCTAAGTCGAAGTTTGAAACGTACTAGGTTCAAGTTCAAATATTCAAATTTTAAGTATGTTTCGTTCTATATTCATGTATTTCGTACTTGAAAATCGTAGTTGATATAAGTATAGCGTAATTTGATTCAGTAATTTCAAACTAGGTATGGAAATACTGAGTATAAGTACGAAATAGTTGTATTTTTTTCTTACTGTATGAGAGAAGAGCTTGAGCAACCAAATTTGAAATACCGACTTCTATGGTCTGCGCGCAGATCAAGTTTATTTCAAATTTTTGCCACGACCCCACAATAGAAAATGAATAAATCCTACAATTTTTCAGATATCGATCTCAAATTTGAAATTTACATTTATATTTGCAATATCTAATTAGTGAGTTTAGCTGGCTCTAGGTCCGAAAAAGTTGTGTTTGTTCACAACTGTAAACAACTAATGCATTGTACCACCAAAAAGAGCTGGTTGCCTATACAGAACTGTTTCATCGTTATCCCTAACGACCTTCAGCAGGCTTTTCGCTGAAGAAAGCATGATTGCCAACTGTCTCTCCATACAATCATTGCTTAGATCAGTTGGGAACTGCTAAAAGCAATGAAAGCAAAAATAGACAAGCAATGAGAGTTTCAACTTTCTGGTGGTAATCCTTAAGCTTTGAGGCTGAACTTTTCTAAGTGCGAAAGCTTGAAACTTTTGAGCGAGCTAGAAGTGCCCGTTAATTTTGATATGCGAATTTGCGTTGTTTCTTGAAACTTTTGTTAGTTTCGTTTACTAAAAAAAGAGCGTGGCGTCTTTTACATAAATTTGTAGTTTATTTGGCGACCTTTCTAATGTTTAATTAGTGAGTTAGCTGGCTCAATATCTATAATCCCTCAAATTTTCATAAAGATTGAATAATAAATAGCACTGTTCAAAAAATTTTCGCCTCTCCATGATCACAGGAAGGCTGTTAAACATTTCTTCCCCTTTGTAACTGGTATATCGTAATCGGGCAGGGCCAACTTTAAGTTAGTGTGTGTTCAATGTGATATATTAGTAACGCACGTCACCGGACTTGATTAATAGCCTATTTCCACTGGCTTCATTTATTATCATTTTCATTTCTAAAAATGATGCTGTTTCCATTGACAGATCTTCATCATTTTGATATTCGCAATGCCACGTTGACAAAAACAGCTGAATGGTTTGATTTAAACAACAGGCGCCACTTTCAAACTCACGAGGAGTTTTTGCAATATTTACCCAAAAAATGACATACCCGGCAGGAAAGCAATTACCATGGGCGAACGCATTGTTAACGCCCTGAATAATCAGCAGAAAGCTAAATACACAACTTATTTTGACTAAATTATACTATAAACAAAATTCTTTGGTGGAAATAGGCTATAAGTTCCACAAAATGATGGCGGGCAGAATATGCTGATATGCGAGACGCTGATATGCCTGACTGCTAAAGTCGAACCACTTGGGCGTTAATTCGGAAATCGAGGTTAGTAATGCCGCCGGCAGGAGTTTTTAAAAGTTTCTCATTTTCCCTTCCTTGTATTGTTTGGTGCCTTGCTCTGACTCGATCATGGTTGACCCGAACGTAAACTATCCGTGATGAAGGTGTTTAAGAACATACGCTTTGGCTTTCTTCCTGCCACAATCCTTAATAAATTGAATGGTGAGGATCGGTATAAAATTGGTCCATTTCTACACTAGTCCCGAAATAAGCAAAATTGTACAGGACGCGCTATTCTATAGCGTTTTTGTGATTGCCTCGAACAAGAATCCCAAACTCCTGTCAGATGTTATGGTGAAAAGTAAGATGCCATTTGTGGAACCGATAAAAGACAGTCGTTTCGAGTATCACCGCCTGTGACCAAAATGATACCAAATATGTTTTATCTGACTTTTGAAGAATTTCGAGACTATATGCAAAAAATGCCAACGTTCTCCCCTAACGGAAGGAATAACTGAAACGGATAAAATGCACGATTAGCATTTGGAAGACCACACACTAAGGGATAAGCTCAAGTTACAGTTTTGCCCAATTAGTTGTATGTTAAAATAACGTTTGATGAAGCCCTATTGGCTAATAAAATCGCATCCAAAATAGAATATGGTAAACGAGGGTGATTTACCCCTCAATTTCGTAGTTGTGAAAATGCCCATATGTAATATTAGCACTTATATTCACCTAAAGTCACACATTCTCACTAGTATTATAAATAATGTTATTAGTATTTCCCAAGAACTACTAAGTAACATGAAGTCCTACTTTTTAATTTCCTTAGATTCAAAACACGCGCGCATATTCAAACAAGCGTGTACATTTAAACGCGCGCCATCTATCGATCGCCACTAGCTGACGATAGGCGGCTCAATGTTATCGAAATCGCGCGCTCTTCCACCATCTGCTTCGATCGCTGCCACCGTCGACTGCGCCCAGCGGCCTATAAAAGCAGAGTCAACACCTTGGAAAAATCTTTGGGCAG
>JBAMBO010000827.1:0-80280 GCA_037044535.1 Lordiphosa magnipectinata
ACATATTAAACCTTGTAGCTAAAACCATTTGCTTGCAAGTTTGTTAATGTGAAAAATTGTGTGGAAACTGATAATATTCATAATTGGAAAGTAAAAGACGTTACCATTGCAAACAAAAAAGTTTTTCTCACTAGAACTACTTTTTCGACCGATCGTTCCTATGACAGCTATATGCAATAAACATCCGATTTGGATCAAACTTGGCCGAATTGTGTGGTAGCATAAAATATTGATCAGTAACAAGCTTGGGAGCGATAGCATTAAAAACAATTTTCATACTAAGACTTTTTTTCAGACATATCTTTAGTATGGCAGCTATACTATATAGTTGGCCGATTTTCATAAAACTTAGTGGAATTGTGTTAAAGCATAGAAAACTTAAAAATACGAGGATTGGGGCCGTTTGCGTTGAAAACAAAAAAGTTTTTCTCAATAAAACTAGTTTTTCGACCGATCGTTCCTATGGCAGCTATATGCTATAGTCATCCGATCCGGCCGGTTCAGACAAATGTGCAGCGTATTTGTACCAAAAAACTTCGTGCAAAGTTTGGTTATGATAGCTTTAAAACTGACGGAGGAGATAGCATAGAAACAGACGGACGGACAGACGGACGGACAAACGGACGGACAATGCTAAATCAACTCAGCTCGTCATGCTGATCAAGAATATATATACTTTATGTGGTGGGTGATGCTTCCTTCTATGCGTTACAAACATCTGGACAATTTTAATATACCCTCTACAAGGGTATAAAAAGTTTTTCTCACTAAGACTGATTTTCCGACCGATCGGTTCTATGGCAGCCTTAAGATATAGTCATCCGATTTCGACCAAATTTTGCGAATCTATTTGAAAACACATAAAAAAGTAATCCCATTTTCGACCGATCGGTCCTATGGCTACCATAAGATATAGTCACCCGATGTTGATCAACTTTTTCAAATTATTTTGAAATCGTTTAATATTAATAATCGCCGACCTTAAGAACGATTTACTTGAAAACAACAAATTTTTTTCACTAAGACCCATTTTCCAACCGATCAGTCCTATGGCAGCCAAATGATATAATCATCCGATCTTGACCAAAATTTCCAAATCTGTTTGAAAGCGTATAATATTAATAATGGCCGAATTTAAGGACGATAACATTGAAAACAAACCCCGACATATTGGCAACGTGCAGTAAAAAGAAGACTCTGTGCAAAATTTCAGCTCGGTAGCTTTAAAACTGAGAGACTAGTTTGCGTAGGAACAGACAGGCAGACGGACAGACAGAAAGACGGACAGACAGACAGACGGACGGCTGCTCAATCGACTCAGCTCGTCGCCCTGATCAAGAATATATATAGTTTATGGGGTCGGAAATGAACAGTTCTATGCGTTGCAAAGGTATAATAATAAGAATTATCTGTATTAAATATGTTTTGTAAAATTTTCAAATAATTACAATAGCAGGTTAACGTTTAAGCTTCAAGGCATGTATTTAGAATTACTTTTTAATATCTGCCTCTTTTTGATTTTGTCTGTGCTTTTCTGATTTTAATAATCATGTGTTTCTGACATCTTTCGTATAACGCCAGTATTAACGTACGTGAGATTTGATATTTACTTTTATGTAGTATGTTGGATCGACGGCAGCAACAAATTCTTTAACCAGGCTATATTCTCATTCCAAACCTATTATCAGTTTTCCTACATCATCCTCATTTTCCAAGATATATCGAAAATTATGAATTGTGTATATCTGGCGTTATTTTAAATTATGTGGGCAATATAGTCTGATACACAAAATGCTCGTTTCACGTTGTTTGGCTCGGCCGATTTTCACATTTTCTGTGTATATTTGTTAGGTATTAGAATAGGTCGTAAAGAATATTTGGTAATTGTTTCGTAGAGTTACCCCTACTCAAGGAACTCTGAAAAAATATCCTCCATGGACAGCGAATTTACAAGAATTATGATGTCTTCAGATCGCCTGGGACTTCCGCGGTTCATTGGTTAAAATGATTTTATAGTTGCGTTTTTTTTGGTTAAGAAACATTTTTCTTTGCCTTAACTGTCATTACTAATAAAAGTTACAAGTTAATATAAAGAGCGTAAGTTTAAGTCGGTTCTAACCGACTTCGATATACCCGTTACTCATGGGAAGAAATGTTTAAAACCATTCCTGTGTTCCTGAGGCGGTAAAGCCGAAAAGTATGCAAAAATGTTTTAACTTGGCTATTAATTATCCGATCTTTATGAAAATTTCTTTAATTACAGATATTGTGAATATAAATTTAAGTTTAAAATTTGAGATCGATATCAGAAAAATTGTAGGATTTATTTAACATATTTTATTGTCGGGCGGGAGGGGGCGTTTTATAACTTTAAAACAAAGTTGATCTGCTTTTAGTCAATAGGAGTCTACATTTTAAATTTGGTTGCTCTAGCTCTTCTAATCTCTGAGATCTAGGTGTTCATATAGACGGACGGACAGACAGACGGACGGACAAAGCTCAATCGACTCGGCTGTTGATGCTGATCAAGAATATATATACTTTATATGGTCGGAAATGATTCCTTCTGCCTGTTACATACATTTCCACGAGTTTAGTATGCCCTTTTAACTCTACGTGTAACGGGTATATTCGGCGTTATACTGTTGGTCCCTTTCCCTTGTTCGGATCTTAAGCACATAGTCCAAAAGATTGAGAGAAGCTCTGCTTGGCAATTTGGGGGTGTAAAGCCAAGTATTTAATATGCCGATATGCCAAAAACTTACCAACGGTAACACGTCTTTCCTTTCGTTCTTGAGTCTTTGCTTGCTTGCCCCATGTAGAAACAAAATAGTTGATTTCTGTGCAACAGAGAACAGCATTATTAAAATCATTTTGCATTATATCTAAATTGGGTTGTATGTAGCATCCACTATTAAAATCCATTTCCAATTGAGAATAAAGGATGGGTTTCATCGGATTGGTGCGCCAGTTTGTTCTGTAATCATTTCACAAGTAATTATTGATTTAGGTTTAATTGATTACGGTGATGGATTGCATTAAATGAATCTTTTTTTTTTAATAGAGCCCCATTGAGTTTAAAATTGGAACTACAAAGGACGAAAACGTAAATGAACAGAGCAAAATGTCGTAAATACTTGACTTCATTTTGTAGAAGAAATATTACTATCTTACGATCTTACTAATATAATAAATGTGAAAGTTTGTGTTTCTTACTCGATCACGCAGAAATGGCTGAACGGATTTGGATGAAATTTGGCACACTGATGGTTGACATCCTGGAGTTGAACATAGGCTATATAACTTAAATGCTCAAGAAATCCGCGAAACTTGCAAAATTGAGATAAGAGTATTAACGAAAGCACTTGATGCTTAAATGACAATGCAGGCGTTGGTTAATAGAAGGTGTAGATCCAATGGTCAAAAAAATTGAAAAATTGCCGAATTTTTCATATGACCAACAATTATTAGGAAGATTTAATAGATGGTAACAGTAGACGGGTAAATATTGATGGTGTACTAAACTGTCAAAATTGCGCAATATTCAAAATTCTCATTTCAGCTTAGATTATCATAGAGACGAGTAAACATATGGGGAGGTGAAGATTTAACTTATAGCAATGGTATACCCAGTGTTTGGAAGTACCTTTGTATTTATATCTAGGTACATACTAAGATACCAGGGACCGAAAATAAGTCACGGTGAAGGGAGTAAGCTACGAATACGAAAAATGTGCCAATGCTTAAGTCTTTGCAAGGACTATGCAATAAGGACATAATGTGATATTCATAAGTAATAAAATAAATATTTATGCTTTACTATGTATTATTTTATAATTATACTCTGCACCAAAATGTACACAGAGTACATTAAGTTTGTGCAAGAGTATGTAACAGGGAGAAGGAATCATTTCCGACCCTATAAAGTATATATATTCTTGATCAGCATCAACAGCCGAGTCGATATAGCCATGTCCGTCTGTCCGGCTGTCCGTCTGTCTGTCTGTCCGTCGGATCTCAGAGATGATAAGAGATAGAGGTTTGACATTTATGGGACATATATATCTTATACTTGCAGGCAGATAAAGTTTATTTTCAATTTTTGCTTGGCCCCCTCCCGCCTCCACAATTTGGAAAAAACGTCATATCTACTACAGTTGATAGATGGTTCGTACCTTCTAAAGATATCTAGTATTTAAAATTATTTATCGAATTGCTGAAGGAATGATAAAGATCGGATGAACGATACTCAAGAAATGAGTAAAAAACGGCCAGTTAACACCCCCTACCCGTCTCCCCCCCTACCCCATTACCACAACATTCCGTTCAAGAGAGGCAATCTTAGTGAGAGAGAGAGAGAGAGAGAGAAACACTTAGAGAGCGCATCGCGTTGTGAGAGTGAGAGAGAGAAACTTAGGGAGCGCATCGCGTTGTGCGTATTGTACAAGCTATCGGCACCCAAAGTTGCGTATGCACATACCTTGAGTACTACTACCTTCGTGAAAGCTTTAGTTCAGTTCGTACTACTATAGCATATATCTGTACTAGAAATCTGCTCCAGTGATTCCGGCATAGTAAGATTGCAGGTAAAAGTAATCATTTTTACGGTGCCACGATACTTGTGTGTAAACATGTAATCGTTTCAGTGCCCAGAAATCTGCATTCAAATACAATTAAGGATATAATTTATAATTAATAATTAGATTATTTCTAAGCATATGAAAACGAAGTTTGATCTGCGTACAAATTATCAAATACTTCACTTTTGTTTTCGAAACTAATATAATGGGTCGTAGGTGCGATTTTTCATCCGGAATTTTCACTCTAAGGAAAATAACGAGAACGCCAAGCTAACTTCGCCTGTGCCGAAGTTTTTACACCCTTGCAAATGCTGTTTTTGAAATATCAGAGTTTATAAACGCTTAGAAAAAATCTAATTTCTAAGTTTTTTTCCGACCGATGGTTCCTATGACAGTTATAAGATATGGTCATCCGATCTTGACCAACATTTGCAAATCTGTTTGAAAGCATATAATATTAATAATGGCCGAGTTTAAGAACGCTAACATTGAAAACAAAAAAGTTTTTCTAACTTAGACCCATTTTTTGACCGATGGTTCCTATGGCAGCAATAAGATATAGTCATCCGATCCGGTCGGTTCCGACATATTAGCAGCGTGCAGTAAAAAGAAGGCTCTGTGAAAAATTTCATCTTTAAAACTGATAGACTAGTTTGCGTAGAAACAGACGGACAGACAGACAGACGGACAGACAGACAGACGGACGGACAAAGCTCAATCGACTCAGCTCGTCGCCCTGATCAAGAATATATATAGTTTATGGGGTCGGAAATGAATATTTCTATGCGTTGCAAACTTCTGGGCAAAATTATAATATCCTTTGCAAGGGTATAAAAATAGAGGAAAGCTAACTTCGGCTCGACCGAAGTTTATATACCCTTGTAGGTTGTATAATTTATAAAATTAAGGTTTTAAATGGGGTTCGCGGACCGGACCATGAACCAGGCGCTCTATATTTTTGACTCCTCGAACCTGAACCCGAACCGGACCACTTTATCAAAAAATGAGGTTAGGTTAATCAATTTAATTAATTTATTCAACGTTACATCCAGGGAATAATTGGAAATCTCTGGAGATTTTACTATAAACGATTGCATTTCTAACTAAGCGTGAATGATTTTTGATGTAAAGTGGGATTATGATGATAGATTATACGGAAAGAAACCGTTTGACCATATGATGAATCAACTTGGCTTTGCACGGACAGTATAGATCACAATTACTACCAAGTGATTTATATTACGCTTGGTTTTCATGCCGCGCAGTTGTTTTGAAATCTTCAGCAAATCATTGTTTATTACTATCTAAGTGCCCCGACAAACATTCTTGTACTATGAGTTCAGTACCAGTATTGGCTGGAGTATTCTCAGACCCGAGATTTCCTTTTTTTCTTACAAAAAACAGTTTCAGGGCAACTGACTCAACGTCTGATTGTAAAGAAGAGAAGCTTATGAAAGCAATAAACAAATATCAAATATAAAAGCTGTGAGTGATGTTATCGATTTCTTTAGAAATTGTCAAAGAGCACATACATTACATACAAATGTTCTAAAATTTTGGAAAGGTCATAAAAACGAAGACATAAAAAAACAAGAAAGAAAGTCAGTCAAGCCCGACTATAACATACTCTGTACCCTTAACGTCGCAGCTCGCATTTGCTCACGAGTTATACGCGCTCATCTTCTAAGTTTCACTCTCTCTCTCTCTCTCTCTCTCTCACTAAGATTGCCGTTCAATAGAATGCTGTGTTGATGAGTGGGGGGGTGGGGGGTGTTTACTGGCCGTTTTTTGCTCATAACTTGAGTATCGTTCATCCGATCTTTATCATTCCTTTAGCACATCGATAAATAATTTGGTACTAAGGTATCTCTTGAAGGTACGAACGATCTATCATCAAAACTGTAGGAGATATGATGTTTTTTCCAAATTGCGGGGGCGGGAGGGGGCGTGGCAAAAATGGAAAATAAACTTGATCTGCCTGCAAGTATAAGAAATATATGCCCCATACATGTCAAACCTCTATCTCTTACCATCTCTGAGATCTCTTCGTTCATACGGACAGACAGACAGACGGACAGACAGACGCGACGACGGACATGGCTATATCGAATCGGCTGTTGATGCTGATCAAGAATATATATACTTTATAGGGTCGGAAACGATTCCCTCTCCCTGTTACATACGTTTGCACAATCTTAATATACTCTATGTACCTTCGGTACTGAGTATAAATATTGCCTTTATTATACTGTTCCTGCAACTCAGGTATCAGTTGATGGAGCATTTTCAACACTTAAGCCCTCTACCCAGTTGTGAAGTAACGAGAAGTAATGTAAAATTTTCATATAAATATTTTGACAGGAGAGGGCTTGGAGTTTGTTCTTTCTGATTTGAGAGCTAGTATAGATGAAGAGCTCCTGGAATATATAATGCTTAAACTAAGCAGTTCCTAAAAAATTATAATGTCAGCTAATGGATTTGATAATTACCATATCTTAAGTATTGAATATTATGATTATGTATATGAATAGAGAGGTATATAAATTTCATTATTTACGTAGAATTAATAAATCGAAAGTCAAACTATTCCATGTTTGTTCAAGCGAACCAACGTTCGAACCAAAACCTTGGGTTCAGGGGTTCCCTGAACTGGTCCGCGAACCGAACCAGGACTTTACAATGGGTTCGAACCCCCGGACCAAACCTTCTGCAGAATTTTAGAGGTTTGCAGCCTTGTTTACAATTCTTCCCTAGCAAAAGCAACGGCAATTTGGAACGCTGTTTGCTGATCCAGATGAAGTTGAGAAAATTTCTAACCATAAATTAAATTGCATCACAAGATGGAACAGTTTTCATGACTGTATTCGACATATTTTGGAACTAAACAATAATTAAAAAAGTGTTTGAAGGACTTTAAAAAAAACGATTACTTACAAATACAGAAATGGATTATTTGCATGAATTGAATAATGTTAATGACATTTCCGTTAAGGCAATAGATATTTTGCAGGGCGAGTCCCGTTGTTATTTAGTACTTTTGCTGCCTACTTTAGTTCAAGAAATACATAAACTTTAATGGTTGAATAATTTGAAATATTGTGATCCACTTAAAGATGCTCTTAAAAAAATGAGTTTTAAAATGATTTTCTACGATAAAGTGTTGTAAATATCGGCTTGTTGAAGAAATATATTAAAACTAGAAGAAACCCGTCGCTCTTCGCTGCGCCGCCATCAGAATAGCCTTTATAAGTATGGAACCAATATCCCACATCCGACTTACATCCCACCCACATCGCACCCACTTCCCACACACATCCAACCCTTTTCCCACCCACTTACCACCCGAGTCCCACCCACATCCAACCCACTTCTTACCCACTTGCTACCCACATCCCAATCACTAACCACCCACCCCAAACCCAGTTCCCACCACAGCAACATACCGTAACCGTTCAACAGAGGCAATCTTAGTGAGAGAGAGAGAGAGAGAGAGAGAGAGAGAGACTTAGAGAGCGACCGCGTTTTGCGCGGGGTGTTAACTGGCAGATTGACTCGTGAGCAAATGCGAGTGTAAGGTTACAGAGTATGTTATAGTCGGGCTTGACCGACTTTCTTTCTTGTTTTATTTTATTTCATTTAGTAGTTTTGCATGTTTGATTATTATAAAGGACATCATAGTACTGTTGTGATCAAATTCTAATGAGGCGAAGTGAATCTATGTAAGCATCAGCAGATCTCGATCGCGAGCTTCAAATAGCCGAAGCGAATGATAATTTGTAAGAGCAGACCAGCGGAAGGCCTAACACAGCATCCGAGCTAAAGGGCAAAACAGTCTGGATGGAATTACCTCAACGCGAGGGTGGCGGCGCGAAAGAAAAAAATAAAAACGCCTTTCTTTTTGTTCTGGTTTCGGCAAACATTTGATCGACAATAAAAAGTTCTCCGAGGCGACAATCAAAAGTACTTCGGGAGTGAAAGTTTGATCACATATAAGACAAAACTAATCAACAAACTAAAACTATATCCAACCAAACAAAAGACGTAAACGGCGGCAACAGTTTTAAATATCTTCGCAAAGAGTCCACAAAGAACTTTCCCCGTACCCATCATATTCCCATACATCTACGACGACTGCAGAGGAGAGCAGCTAAGATGAGGCCAGCAGCAAGTGTGAGGCGAATTTGCCTGGCAGGTCGACGACCTGGTACGCTATTTTATCAGCGCTTGTCCCAAATCATTGCGCTCAGAAACAACGGAAGGAACCAGGCGCATCAGAAGCAGCGGCTGCACTCCCTCCAGATCAATGCAGACGAAAGCGAAGAAGACGAGGACGAGCTTAGAATCTGAGACGGCATAACGGAGCAACCTTGGCGACGGTGGCAGCGGGGAGACAAGTGGGGGAAGGTCCCAGTAAGGGTCCGTTAGGATTGATAGATAGAGAGCCTGCAGCAAATGATTTTTTTTTTGGTTTGAAATTGGTTTGAGAGTGCGCGACGCGTATATGTTTTTTTTTTGTGCTATTTTATGCCTATTCCCTCCTCTAGCAAAAGATCTTCGGCTTCAGATGCTGGCGCCAACATCGGAATCCGAGGTAAGTCTGCTGATTTAATTGCACTAAATATATTCGGCTAATTGCACATACAAATATAGAAACAAGAAAAAGCCGGTCAAGCCCGACTATAACATACTCTGTACCCTTACACTCGCATTTGCTCACGAGTCAATCTGCCAGTTAACACCCCGCGCAAAACGCGGTGCGCTCTCTAAGCTCTCTCTCTCTCTCTCTCTCTCGCACTAAGATTGCCTGTGTTGAACGGTTAGGGTATGTTGCTGTGGTTGTTGGTGGGGGTGGATGTTAACTGGCCGTTTTTTGCCCATAACTTGAGTATCGTTCATCCGATCTTTATCATTCCTTCAGCAAATCGATAAATAATTTTGATTACTAGATATCTCTAGAAGGTACGAACCATCTATCATAAAACTGTAGAAGATACACGTTTTTCCCAAATTGTGGGGGCGGGAGGGTGCGTATCAAAAATTGAAAATAAACTTGATCTGCCTGCAAGTATAAGAAATATATGCCCCATACATGTCAAACCTCTATCTCTTACCATCTCTGAGATCTCTTCGTTCATACGGACGGACGGACAGACGGACAGACAGACAGACGGACATGGCTATATCGACTCGGCTGTTAATGCTGATCAAGAATATATATACTTTATAGGGTCGGAAACGATTCCTTCTCTCTGTTACATACTTTTGCACAAACTTAATATACTCTATGTACCTTCGGTACAGAGTATAACAAGCTAACTTCGTCTGTGCCTAAGTTTTTATACCCTTGCAAATGCTGTTTTTGAAATGTCAGAGTTTAAGAACGCTTACATAAAAATCAAAAAATTTTCTAACTAAAGCCCATTTTCCGACAGATAAACATCTGATTTCGACCAAATTTTGCGAATATATTTGAAAGCATACAGAATTAGTAATCAGTGAGATTAAAGACGCTAACATTAAAAACAAAAAAATTTCTTACTAAGAGCTATGTATTTTCGACCGATCGGTCCTATGGCAACCATAAGATATAGTCACCCGATGTCGATCAACTTTTTCAAATTAGTTTGAAAGCGTGTAATATTAAGAATCACCGACCTTAAGAACGCTAACATTGAAAACAAAAAAGTTTTTCTCACTAAGACCCATTTTTTGACCGATGGTTCCTATGGCAGCGATAAGATATAGTCATCCGATCCGGTCGGTTCCGACATATTAGCAGCGTGCAGTAAAAAGAAGACTCTGTGCAAAATTTCAGCTCGATTGCTTTAAAACTGAGAGACTAGTTTGCGTAGAAACAGACGGACAGACAGACGGACAGACAGACAGACAGACGGACGGACGGACAAAGCTCAATCGACTCAGCTGTCGCCCTGATCAAGAATATATATAGTTTATGGGGTCGGAAATGAATATTTCTATGCGTTGCAAACTTCTGGGCAAAATTATAATATCCTTTGCAAGTGTATAATGAAATAAAATAAAAACTGAAGTACACGATACTAAAGCACTTCAGGAGCTAGCGTAGATACTAGGCGCTCATAATTATTAGGAAGCAGATGCGCTCAGACAGCAGAAGATATTTTTGGTTGCTTGTATGCAATTCTTTTGCTTGTAAGCAATCATATGTTTTTGTTGTTATGTAATTATTAATTTGCATTTGTTTTGCTTGCTTGCTGCTGAGCTTATAAAATTACATGCCCTTAAGAAAAGTGCAGATGAAATAAAGTACCCTGCTTAAACAGGTATTAGTTAGTTTTTTTTACCTTTTTTTTTTTGTTTACGGAAATTGCTTAAGTTTAGGAATTAATTACTCTTATAAGATTGTTACCTCTATTACTTTGAAACACCATGGAGATAACTAATGATAGGAAATAAAGAATGTACAAAAATAAGTTTCCAAACATGAATTGCTACGATTTTATACTCTGTACCGAAGGTACATAGAGTATATTTAGTTTGTGCAAAAGTATGTAACAGGAAGAAGGAATCGGTCATTCAAAGCCTTCGATTATTTTTACACACTGTTTTGTATTGCCTAAATCTCACCCTGTCATTCTTTTTGAAAACGAACAGTTTTCAAATTCACCATTTTTGATTTCAATAAAAACGAGAAAGGAAAGCTAACTTCGTCTGTGCCGAAGTTTTTATACACTTGAAAAAGCTCGCACCAAAGGTAACAGATTTCGATCAAACTTCGCAGATCAGTTTGAAAACATATAGTTTTAATAATGACCGAGTTTAAGAGCGCTAACATTGAAAACAAGAAAGTTTTTCTCACATAACCCCATTTTCCAAACGATCGTTTTTATGGCAGCTACAAGAAGTAGTCATCCAATCCGGTCGGTTCCGACAAATGTGCAGCGTCTTTGTACTAAAAGACTTCGTGCAAAGTTTTGTTAAAATAGCTTTAAAACTGACGGAGAAAATATCATAGTAACACACCGACGGACAGACTGACATGGCTATATCAACGCAGCTCGTCATGCTGATCAATAGAAAAATCTAAGCTAAGAATGTTTGACGAAAATCATTCATCAATTGAATCAATTCGTTTAAGCCGAAGTTAGCTTTCCTCTATTTTTATACCAGTTACTCGTAGAGTAAAAGGGTATACTTAAGTCGTGCATATGTATGTAACAGGCAGAAGGAATCATTTCCGACCCTATAAAGTATATATATTCTGGATCAGCATCAACAGCCGAGTCGATATAGCCATGTCCGTCTTTCCGTCGGTCCGTCTGTCCGTCCGTCTGTATGAACGTACAGATCTCAGAGATGGTAAGAGATAGAGATATGGCATGTATGGGACTTCTTATACTTGCAGGCAGATCAAGCTTATTTTCAATTTTTGACACGCCCCCTCCCAGCCCCGCAATTTGGAAAAAACGTCATATCTCCCACAGTTTTGATGATAGATTGTTCGTACCATCTGGAGATATCTAGTAATCAAAATTATTTATCGATTTGCTGAAGCGAATGATGAAGATCGGAACGATACTCAAGTTATGAGCAAAAAACGTCCAGTTTGTGGTGTGGAAATAGTCGAAAGCGAATTATTAGATTATAAGATAATTATAAGATTATAAGGTATACATATATGAAACATAAAAAAATTTGTATTAAATTTATTTTATTTATTTTCGCGGTCCATCGTTGGCATTTTTCCAACATTTTTGTAAATAGATTAAGTTCTATGTATCAAGTATTCTTCTAGCTATCATTAAACAAAAAAAAATATATATATTTTTGGGGTGTATGTAGCTATACTAAACATTTACCAATAAAAATTCAAAGTTGATAAATAATGACATACCTGAGTATATTTTGACGAATAAAATCCAATGAACGCTTAGAACCAGCCACCAACGATAAAATGATCTTTGAGTTATAGTAGGAAAACAGGTCCATACAATCGTTACGCAAATGATGAAGTTCATAACGTATATTTTCATAGTTGCGAAATTGCAGCGTCTTTAAGACATCCTCAGGAGCCAGGTATATCGTACGATATATTTTATGAAATTGAATAAAATCCCATTTGTCTATAGGAAGAAATCCTTCAGTTCGCCAATTAGTATCATTTAGTTTTTCTGGTGGCAATTGAAAAACACGACGACCCTTTGAGTCGGACTGCTCAAAATCAAGCAAATCAATAAACATATTTATTATATCAATGACTGCACGCTCCATACAAACTGATTTCTTTTCTAGTACACGTTCTGAAAGAGAGAAATATACAAAATATGCTCTTTTATTAATGTACTTTTCCGAGTTGCCCGACTAACAAAAAGTGCAACTGGTAACACCGGGAAAACCCAAAGTGCAAAATGGTAAGAACTTAAAATAAATAAATATATTAATCTCGATAATATAACGATAGCAAAAAATTTTGAAAGATGGTGAGGAAATTAACGGCTCAAACGAAAAAATGGGTATACACGTCATTTCTGAGAACTTAGCGGAATATTTCAAAAGCCTGCTTTTCAGAGAAATAGTATGTTTTGGACTAAACCGATTGCCGAGAGATCAGAAATGGCAGAAGTGCAAGGCTGCCATGAGGCATAACAAAGTAGTGTAGTGGTCTCTGCAAAATAAAACAAGAAAGAAAGTCGGTCAAGCCCGACTATAACATACTCTGTACCCTTAACGTCGCAGCTCGCATTTGCTCACGAGCTATACGCGCTCATCTCTAAGTTTCACCTCTCTCTCTCTCTCTCTCTCTCTCTCTCTCTCTCTCTCTCTCTCACTAAGATTGCCGTTCAATAGAATGCTGTGGTGGTGGGTGGGGCGGGTGGGGGGTGTTTACTGGCCGTTTTTTGCTCATAACTTGAGTATCGTTCATCCGATCTTTATCATTCCTTCAGCAAAACGATAAATAATTTTGTTTACAAGGTATCTCTAGAAGGTACGAACGATCTATCTTCAAAACTGTAGGAGATATGTTTTTTCCAATTTGCGGGGGCGGGAGGGGGCGTGGCAAAAATTGAAAATAAACTTGATCTGCCTGCAATTAGAAGAAATATATGCCCCATACATGTC
The DNA here is from genome assembly GCA_037044535.1 of Lordiphosa magnipectinata. Lineage (NCBI taxonomy): Eukaryota > Metazoa > Arthropoda > Insecta > Diptera > Drosophilidae > Lordiphosa > Lordiphosa magnipectinata. Next base: position 13,680 of record JBAMBO010000827.1, read on the forward strand.
AAACCTCTATCTCTTACCATCTCTTAGATCTCTTCGTTCAGTACGTACGGACGGAAATTACGGATATTTGAATGGCTTTGCGCGCATTACAGCTTTTAGAGGCGACTCCAAGGTTGCCTGCCAACGATAAAAGTCATTGCGACTGCGCGCAAAGCTTTACTTTGACATTAAGCGCAGCTACCTTTAGTGAAAACCCTTTGCTTCCGCCTGCCTTGGCAGCTCATAGGAGCGCGCGCCTTTGACTGCGCGCTCCAGTGACCCTTGCCCGCCTGCCTGGCGCGGTTGCTGCCCTCTAGGCCCGCGTCCGTGTCACCACGCACAAGCTGATAATCGGCTCCTCCCTCAATTGGAAGGTCGAAAGCCAAGGGCCGGATACCTGCCTTTACGTTACGTTTACGTTGTTCTAGGTGGATAAAATTTAATCAATCCACCCAAACGAACATTTCTACTGGCATAATTTTTGGTGCCAGTTTTGGCAAATCGTTTATCCCCCCCGGCAGAGCAGCAAAGATCACTCTTTGCTCTTCGCTAAAAATTCAACAAGTTATGTGTTATTGGTTACATTCTGTTGAAAAAAAAACCAGAAGAACTCCAATGTCTTTATTTTTCGCCTACAGCGCAGGCAAAAGTTCTTCTTCTGACCTTTTCAACCCCCCACCCACACCCACTGGCCGCAATAGCTCGCGCAAAGAGCCTAACGAACGCTTGCAGTTCTGGTGTGGGTGCGATTTTATTGAAGGCGCATACAAATCTTCTCTTTATCACCTTTGGATCATCTACTTATCCATCATCGATTCGGCAGAAGCCGCCCGAAGCTAACCGCGGCCCAGCTGGCCATCGTCAGTTACGTCGTCATCGTCGCCCGCCCAGCTCCGCGCCCAGCTGAAAGCCGCAGTTTAAATTAGTGAAAATGAAAGAGTAGAACTCAAGTGCCCAAAAATTCAGAAAAATGAGTGAAAAATACCCCAAAAGGGTCAGCAAATCCCCAAACCTAGTCATTCAATCAATCAATCAATCAAACAGTAAAATGCAGTGCCAAATATTCATTTTTTTTATCAAGCTCGATCGAACGGCTGTAATCTGCAAGCAAATTGGCCTCGTGTTTGCAAATTAAGCAAAATTTAATGATACATATAAACATATGTACATGTGTATATGCTAGCTGCTGATGCTTACAGGCCGATCGAAAGTGTTTAAGTGACCCAAAGAAAAGTACATACATATTCAAGTCCATATACTGAACTGGGAAAAATAAGTGCATGTTCGCGAATTGGGTTTAATTTACCAATTATTATAATATATATGCTAGAATAAAAGAATAGAAATCATCGCCCAGCAGCAATACCGAAAGCATATATAATAACGAGTAAAAAAACAAAAAAAAACAAAATTATACAACTACAACACCAACCAATAAAATCCCGTGTGTAAACACAACAACCATATACACACCAAAACAACAAGCTCTTATTTTCTACAACAACAACTACAACCACCTACAACTAAAACAACAACCACCCTGGAGAGCTCTTCATCGCTGGATGCTGTATGTAAGTGATACACAAGCTTAACTATCTCTTTCTCTCTTTGAGCCTTCGATCAATATACGATTATCTGGCCGTATATGGTAAAGTGCTCTTACTAAATTTTCTCTTATAACTAACATGCACTTATCTATTTAAAAATTTAAAATTTTTAAACGGTAAACATGACTCTTGCCCTTGTCTAAGCAAGATTGATAAGACCGCTCTTTTTGCCGCTGCAAAGCGCGCCTCTCAGCTAAACAGCTGTTTTGCTTAATCTTTTGTTTGTGATTAATTGCAATTAATGCACCCAAAAGCGGTTGGTTATTTGGCCATCTCGGCCATGTGTTAAAAGTCAAAGAAAGTAACGTAAAGTAAAAGAAGAAAAATGAATAGACAATTGAGTGCACATGACAATATCCCTTTGATCTTTTGATTGATTGATCTGACCAAATATAAAACCATTTAATCTTGCCATTTAAATAAACCCGAACTTGCCCTGATATTTTGTTTGTCCAGAAAAATGTTGTATTTAGCATTTGGTGTAGGCTCACATTAAGTAATGTACAAATTATAAAAAAATGAGGAGATGATTTTTGTTAAGGAAAGCTTATGATTAAATTTAAAGAAAATTTTGGAGAAGTAAGTTCAAAGAAAAGGATTCAAATTAAAAGAAAATTTATTGAATAAAATTAATCTTAGCCGAATGAGAATTTATATAATTAAATTAAAGGCACATTTAAGGAATTACAATAAAAGAAAAATTATTAAATTTAGTTAAATTCCTTTGAAGTTTAAATTTTTGGATTAAACCATGTTGCCGATAAATAATAGTAATAAATGAAGAATTTTATAAAGATGAATTATTAATCTTTTCGTGGGTTCCTGTTGACATGGTGACGTAGACGGGTAGAAATGTGTTTTTTTAGGGATTCGCAGAAACCGCTCGATTGCGAATCATTGGTTGGGAGGGTAACGAAAGCGAGTGTCAAACAACACCCTAGACCTCGCATCTATGGAGAAGTGTTCGCAATGTTGGAAAGTCCACTATAATTTTTTTAAATTTGGAATTTGGCTTTGGCCCTGATTAGTTTTTTTCGGAGTTTAGCTCCCTCGTATAGTTTCAGAAGGGACTCTATAATAATAAAATTATGTACGTCGAGTCTTAGGCATAGCAAAACCCACCCCCACTACCGTCATGAGCTATGGTTCAAAGGGTCCCGCTCCGCTGTGTCCAAGTCTTCTGCTCGTCCCAGGGACGTATCAGCTGGCACAGTAGCCAGCACGCTTCAGAGGCTTTTGTGGTGCAGTTAAGAGAGGCTATTACTAAAAATCTGTAACACCGGATGTGATGTGTCCCTAAAAACTTTTAGAAGAAGATATACCATTTTTATACCCTGTTCCCATTAAAAATGGGAAAAGGGGATCATGAAGTTGTGCAAATGTATGTAACAGCCAGAAGGAAGCTTCTCCGACCCTATAAAGTATATATATTCTTGATCAGCATCAACAGCCGAGTCGATATAGCCATGTCCGTCTGTCTGTCCGTCTGTCTGTCTGTCTGTATGAACGCGTCGATCTCAGAGACTAGAAGAGCTAGAGACACAAATTTTGGCATGCACATAGGTGTATACCGTAACCAGTTCAAGTTTGTTTCAGATTTTGAAAATATCCCCCCCTCCCTCCTTAAACCGCAAAAAACTGTCACAGCCACAATTTTAAAGTTACAACCTGTGGCTTAATATATACTATCCTAGGCCCTACATCTAACTACTCTCAAAAGGAAAATAAGATACGAGCAAAAACACAAAAGTTTCATAGCTATGGGGCGGAGGGGGGGGGGGCGTACTGTCAGCAGGCCTCGTGTGAGCTTGTGTATCTGTGTATGTGTCTCAATTGAAGGGAGAGTGGAAACCACTACAGCTCACGAACAAATATAGTCCACTGCCCAAAGCTATGCCTTGAAAAACAGTACAACAGGCTAGTAATTTGTATAGAATTTCAATGGAAGTTTCCAACAACCATTGCATACTATGGGGCAGCAACAATATATTCGATTATTAGTATATCTTTATTGAAAACAAGAAGAAAGTCGGTCAAGCCCGACTATAACATACTCTGTACCCTTAACGTCGCAGCTCGCATTTGCTCACGAGTTATACGCGCTCATCTCAAAATTTCACTCTCTCTCTCTCTCCTCTCTCTCTCTCACTAAGATTGCCGTTCAATAGAATGCTGTGGTGATGGGTGGGGAGGTGGTGGGTGTTTACTGGCCGTTTTTTGCTCATAACTTGAGTATCGTTCATCCGATCTTTATCATTCCTTCAGCAAATCGATAAATAATTTTTTTTTACAAGGTATCTCTAGAAGGTAAAAACGATCTATCTTCAAAACTGTAGGAGATATGACGTTTTTTCCAAATTTCGGTGGCGGGAGGGGGCGTGGCAAAAATTGAAAATAAACTTGATCTGCCTGCAAGTATAAGAAATATATGCCCCATACATGTCAAACCTCTATCTCTTACCATCTCTGAGATCTCTTCGTTCATACGGACGGACGGACAGACGGACAGACGGACAGACGAGACAGACAGACAGACAGACAGACAGACAGACGGACAGACGGACATGGCTATATCGAATCGGCTGTTGATGCTGATCAAGAATATATATACTTTATAGGGTCGGAAACGATTCCTTCTCCCTGTTACATACTTTTGCACAAACTTAATATACTCTATGTACCTTCGGTACAGAGTATAAAAATCGTAAAAATGTTTGGGACAGTTTATGTATTTTAAATTTAAGGAGTATTACTTTCCGATATCAAAGAGAGTCAAAACAAAAGTATAGGTTTCCTACAAAGCGCGTCTAAAGAGTCAAAATATGAATTTTCTGCAACTTTAAGTTCAAATTACTAAAAATCTCGGCGTGAAGGACCATTTCTGAAAACAGATTTGAAAATAATCTAGAATCACCACCAACCCTTCAATAAACTGGAAAAAGTCTAATTTTGTTGCCAAGTGTTATTGGCATTAATTAAGTCAAAATTTCCGCCTAGAAGTATGCTCCAATAAAAATACGTGCCAAATTGAACCTAGTTCGCGGCTTTTAGAGAGCTTTTTGTGAGCTTTAGAGCTTTTCTCAGAACCCAGTATTTGAGTTGAGATGTGTGCGAGATTTATCCGCTTCTTGATATGCTTACTGTACGGGTATAAACCCGTTACTCCCCTGCAAACATTTTGTCGGGTTCCTTAGCTCTCTCGTCAAAAAGAGAGTTTGGCGATAGTTTGAGGGGAGAGTTTTCTGATGTTTGGCGATTAACACAAACAGAATACATAGGGTATCGCATTCTTAACATACAAGGGATAGATAAGCGATATGTGGTATCGCTTTTTTTTCGTCCAATCGGTAAATTGGCGATATATCGCTAAAATATCGCCTTGAAGATATGAATGCGATTCTCGTCGCAAATTTCAATTTCACTATTTATATGGGCTGAAAGGGAATTAGTTCTTGAGAATTACAAGAAAGCAAAAATTGGTGTAAGTTTTCAATACAAGTAACACATTAGATGAGTTGCTTTTCATGAGCGGCGTGGCACAGCCGTCTAAGGCGTCGTTGCAAACGTGTTTCAGTTCAACAGCCCCGAGTTCCAATCCCCGCAGAGTAAGTAAAAATTTGTAATAAAAAAATATAAGTTTGGTTAATTTTTCTTTTTTCGGAATAATAAAAATAAAAATCGTATCCTCCCATTTAAGAGACTCATTCACTCATTCATATCTTCAGGAAGAAACGATTTATTATCTCCAGAATATACTTTTTTTATCGCCAGGGAGAATCGCTTACTTATCTCCAGGAAGCATCGCTTTCTTGGCACACTTCTTCCCGAAGGGTGATAAGAATGCGATAACTATGCGATATCGCCAGAGTTCAGTGATACCTACTGGAAGAATCGCATTCTTATCTTCCGCGATAAAAATTGTTTGCTGGGTCATAGAGTAAAAAGGGTCTACTAAAGTCGTGCAAATGTATAATATGTAACAGGCAGAAGGAATCATTTCCGACCCTAATTAGTATATACATTCTTGATCGATGTAGCCATGTCCGTCTGACCGTCTGTCCGTCCGTCTGTATGAGCACCTAGATCTCAGAGACTAGAAGAGTCAGAGCAACCAAGCTGTAAATGTAGACTCCTAGTGTTGCTCTGGGCCGTCCTTGATCTGCCTTGTGTTCCCTTTGGCTTCAACGTTTCGCACTTAAGCTTCGCGGGCTTTTCTGGCGGCTTTATACTTTATAGGGTCGGAAATGATTCCATCTCCCAGACCATACTTTTGCACAAACTTAATATATTGTGTACTTTTGGTACAGAGTATTAAAAACGATACCATCGATGTATCGGAGCAGAAAGTTGCTTATTTCTAGAAACTTCACATTGTAACAAGATAAGAGTAAAATTTTAGTTAATTCAAGTTGTCATATTTATATTTTTGATAACATTTTAATTTAGATTGTTGGTGGCAGAAGTTCGGATGAAGGACAATGGACAAATTTGTGAATAAAATTATTTCGATAGTACTATCGATACAAGTGTGATACTATCGATGTTCAATCTATCGATGGTGCCCACTTTCGATGTTTTCACAACACTTCTCTGTACCCCAAATCCATAGTGTTTTAAGAGCTGCCCATCGCAGTTGCGACCAGTGCTACCCATCATAACTGTTTGTTTTCCTTATAACTCGACTATCGTTCATCCGATTTTTATAATCGGATCTGTTTCGTCATTTCATGAAGTATTAATTGTAATTAATTTTAGCTATATAGTTAAGTTTGAATTATCTTTAAGTGTAATGAAGTTCATATGAAATCCAGATTAATCTCTTAAATTTAACTGTTCGCTCTTTGCATCTTGCTCTCATTATCTTTTGTTATCTAAAGTCACACACACTAATTAATGTACATAGGCACGAGCCATTGCTAGCGCTCGCTGACTTTAGTCCCTTTGTCCATTAAAAATCACTTACGAAATTGAGCTGAAAGCGTGCGGTTATCATTCTTGTGGTCAGTGTACAAATTCAAAACGAACAAGTTGTCGAGGATCCTTGAGAAGGATCATTACGAAATCCAGCCCCAACAATTGGTACTTTTTGGCTGGACATTTTTTGGCGCCCCCGGATTGGACTGACTTTGATTTGGACTTTGGATTCGTGGTTTGGCTTCGATTTATTTGATTTGGATTCACTGGATTGGCGTTTGGTGTGGAGTAATTGGATTACACATGGATTACCAATATAACCAGGGAAGTCTGAACAACAAATAAATGCAAATAAATTGTGAACAAATCCAAGCAAATGTGTATGACTGTGTTGTGCATAAAACATAAACATATTGGCATAATTAAATGCACACACATACATACATACCTACATACATCTGTTTGTACACTGGTACAAACATTAGTAGAGTGGTTCAAAATTTATTTGGCATTTGATCATTTTGCATGCAAATTAAATTAAACCAAATCCAATTACATACACATAAAATTAAATTTGAGAAAAATCTTGGATGCGAGTATTTATACATATATGTACATACGTATATAAACCCGCATACAACGTCACCAAAGTCCCGTTTGATTTCTCGCGCCCAGTTTCAGCATTAGCGGATTGGTTCCGTTATTTTCGCTCGTTTGTCATTCCGCTCTTTGTGTGTGTCGTCAAGCTGCAACGGAGTTCGTTCTTTTCTACCTGCGTCTAGCATTCGGTTATTTCGTTTTGTGCTAATTCCGCGCTGGACTCAGTCCTTAGCAACGGAGTTTGATCGTGTCATCCTCCTTCACCCTTTATTCTAACCAGTGCTTCGCAGCAGAGATTTCATTTAATTTCATGATCAACATCTTCGATTGGTGCCGTTGCACACACACACACACATACAGAGGTTTTGGCGGTTCTAGATTGCCCTTGCATCTTCGCTTTGGATTGTCTACTCGCACACACACACACATAATTATTTGAGCGCGTACACTGGTGCTGCTGCACAGTGGGCTAATATACGCAAATTCACACATAAAATTTTTAGATTTATACAATTATAAAGTCTCATCCCTTCTTTGCTCAACTAATTAAAAACTTGTTTCTGGCCAAAAAATAAACTACAGAATTAATTATGACTGGGAAGAAAGGCAAGGGCAACAAATCTATGGATGACTCGTACTCAGAGCAATTGGATTCTCTACTGAAATTGCATAGAAATGTCACAAAGGATCTGAATCGAATAAAAAAAGATCTTTAAGATGTAGCCGAAATAGAGCCAGGGCAATTTGAATGCCAGCTAGAAATTGTAGATCGTTACATTAACAGGGCCTTCGATGTGCAGTTACAATTGGAAAAAATCGATTATGATTTAGTCTCTCGGACGGATTTAGAAGTTTTGTGTATTTCTACAAAATCATTATTGTTGAGCAAACGCGAACATTCTCATGGTCACAGATCAGCAAACGCAAATTCCACTATGATTAGTGCGGTTTCACATGCTAAGCAGTTGCCCGCCATGAAGTTGCCTAAATTTAGTGGCAAATATTCAGAATACAAAAATTTTATTGGCCTTTTTGAGAACCTAGTCAACAGTGACGGAACTCTGTCAGATATTGAGAAATTCAACCATCTGGTATCTTGTTTAGAACGTGAAGCTTTGGGTACCGTCAAGGCGTACCAGATGATCTCCGCTAACTATTCGAAAGCATTAGCAGCTCTAAAACAGGTGTACGACAATAGTTGCTTGATCGTATTTGATAGCATATCGAGACTGTTTGATCTTCCTAAAATGCAGGAGCCCTCAGCATCATCTCTGCGATCAATTATTGATAATCTCAGAGCCATATTTGGGTCTTTGTTATCTTTGGGGGATGCTAATCAAATAGCAAACGCAATGCTCATTCACATTGTTATGGGCAAAGTTGATTCAGCAACTCGATCCAAGTGGGAGGAAAATTTAGATTATAATACACTGCCGCTTTGGGAACAATGTGAATCTGCGCTGAATAAGCGATATCAGCATCTCTCAGCTGAAGAGTCATCCGCAGGGAGATCAAGATTACAGAAAGGTCCAAAGAAAGATAGCAAAACTTCCCTTACTGCCACTCAAAATAATCAGTATAATTCTCCAAAATGTCTGTTCTGCAAATCAGAGCAACATTCAATACATTCGTGTTCGGCATTTTCATCAACTCCATGTCATAAGCGATATGCATTCGCAAAAAGCTGTCCATTGTGTATCAATTGCCTAAAGAAGGGTCATACAGTTACAGCTTGCAAATCCGGGGCTTGTAGAGTATGTTCAAAGCCCCATCACACTCTTTTACACAGATACAATACAAATGCGGCGCTAACTGCAGTTAATAGTCAAATCCCAGTAACTCCAGCCTCTACAAATAGCCAATTTTTGGCTCCTCAGGCTACAAATTATTCTCAGCAATTGCCAACTCAACCTTCAGCATCAGCACATCATGCCAGTAATGTGTCGGATCAAGTCATATTGGCTACAGCGGTAGTCCAAGTAAAAGATCAATCAGGGTCATATCAATGCGCTAGAGCTCTTTTGGATTCTGGGTCGCAGGTCAATTTTATGACGGCGGAGGAGTTGGCAAAATCTCTTCGGCCCAAACGAGAGCGAAAAGAGATGAGCTTGTTAGGTATTGGGAAATCAAAGTCTACTGTGAGTCAATTTGTACAAACTTCAGTTGCTTCACGCTACAACTCGTTTGAGATGATGACAGAATTTGGTATTTTGAAATCTATCTCTTCAAGCCAGCCAGAAAAGCTTGTCGAAAATGTAAACGTCCCTGATGATGTTGAGCTAGCCGATCCTCTCTTCTATAAGCCACAGCGCGTAGATATACTTTTGGGAGCAGATACCTTCTTTGATCTGCTGAGAAATGGCCAAATTAAAGGTAGCGAAAACTCACCTTCATTAAAGGCGACAGCATTCGGTTGGATTGTTTCAGGTCGTTGCCGAACCAATTCCTCGGATAACCACAAAACTTCACTAAAAATCACTATAGGTGACTCTTGTTCGCTAGACATGTTCGTTCGCAAATTTTGTGAAATAGAAAACGTCCCAGATTTAGCCAACCCGAATCTGTATACCCCGGAGCATCAGCTTTGTGAGAAAACGTTTATGGAAACAGTCAATCGTTTACCCTCGGGTCGTATAAGTGTTTCGTTGCCATTTAAAACCAGTCCAAATTGTCAGGGAGCTTCATTTGAAACTGCTAAACGGCGATTTCTAACACTTGAAAGGAAAATGTCGTCGAGGCAGTCAGATATTTATCCATTGTACGTAGCCTTTATGAAAGAATACATCTCTTTGGGTCATATGAGCGCAACTGATAACAATATCCCGAGTGAGCCGCATTATTTTGTGCCCTACCAATGCGTGCTACGACCACAAAGTTCCTCCACACAACTACGAGTAGTTTTTGACGCTTCTAGTAAAAGTTCGTCCCAATTTTCTCTCAACGACATTCTCATGGTGGGTCCCACCATCCAACCTTGTCTTTACTCAACCCTCCTGCGATTTCGCCTTCACCCTTGTGCGGTGACTGCAGACATCACTAAAATGTACCGTCAAATCGAGATTGACGAGACCCAGCGCAATTTTCAGTTAATTGTCTGGAGAGAACATCCTACCGATCCGCTGCAAATATTTCGCTTAAACACAGTGACATATGAAACTGCGTCTGCACCGTTTTTGGCAATACGTTGTCTTAAATATTTGAGTGACGAGCATGCGTCATCTCATCCGTTGGCATCCCGGGCACTGTCAAACAACTTCTACGTTGATGATTTGCTAGCTGGAGCAGACACTCCGGAAGAGCTACGATCTTTGCAAGTCGAGCTGCTATCGGTTCTAGAGGCGTATGGAATTAGCCTCACAAAATGGTCCTCAAACTGTGAACGTTTTGTATCTGAACAAGCTGAAACTATAGAAATCGGCGACCAGGGGGAGACTAAAACTTTGGGTCTCACGTGGAACCCAAAAAGCGATGTGTTCAAATACTCGATGAAAGGTCTGTCTGTAGAAGTCCAGCCAACCAAACGATCCATGTTATCGTTTGCGTCTAGATTATACGATCCCCTGGGACTATTGTGTCCTATAATCGTTAGCGCAAAAATCTTAATTCAGGAGACATGGCTGCTTAAATTGGATTGGGATGAAACAATACCTACGTCCTTACAGCAGAAGCTGGAATCAGTTACATCCTGTTTCGAAGGATTAGACTCGATTATTATTCCTCGACACTTGCTTGACGACTTAAAAGATTCGATCTGGTTCACTGGTCCAGAGTTTTTAAAACGAAAGGAAAGTGTTTGGCCAACTAACCCTCATTTGGACATAAGTGAGGAGCAATCAGTGATGGAGAAGCGCACGTCCGCTACGTTTGTTATCGCGACCGATACAAGCTCCCATCCTATCATTAACCTGATTGAAAACTCGTCTTCATATTTAAAAATACTCCGAACAGTCGCATATATGTTTCGGTTCATCAAAGGACGAAGAGAAAAACACACATCCCGTGAGATTTCTGCGGAATCCCTTGATTTGGCATTTATAGCAGTGGTACATGTACTGCAACACGTTTCGTTTGAAGACGAAATCATGAAATTAAAAAAGTCCATCGTGTTACAGCCTTCAATTCAAAAATTAAACCCATTTCTTTACCCACATCAATATAATGATCGTGTGTGGTGGTTGTTGAGAGTAGGTGGTCGTCTGTTGAATGCACCGTTGCCGCATAATGCGAAATTTCCTCTCCTCATGCCGAAAAATTGTAGATTTATATCACTGTATCTTCAATACTTACATCGCACTAACTGTCATGCTGGTTCTCGAATCCTTGTGGGCATTCTGCGTCAGCAGGTTTGGCAATCTGTAAATTGGGCAGTTCGAGTGCAGACCCCCTGTTAGAAAATGTACCTTGCAGTGTTTGTTTGCTTCACATCCAAGGCGGTTCACTTGAGAATCTCGTGACAGAGTTGACATTTGAAATCATTTCTGACATGTGTCTATCCAGGTTTGTCGGCCGAGTTTGTGCTTGCATCAAGGCGATCTACTGTGACAATGCCACCAATTTCGTGTGTGCTGCACGGATGCTCGCAGGATTGAAGGTCCAATTCGACTGTCACAAGGATGCCTCACCAATGCTCCAGAATTGAAGGTCCAATTCGATGTTCACAAGGATGCCATCACCAAATTTGCTCAGCTCGAGGGATAACATTTATGTTCATCCCACCCAGAGCACCGTATTTTGGAGGCCTGTGGGAAGCGGCCGTCAAATCGGCCAAGAATCTGTTGCTCAAGGCCATCGGCAGCGCGGTGCTCCGACAGGACGAGTTGGAAACCGTGTTGGTCGACGTGGAAGCGATTTTGAATTCGCGGCCAATCGTCGCAGACAGCACCAACCCGAACGACGGCGAGGCAATCACACCAGCTCACCTGCTAGTGGGAACAACGCTAGTTGGGCTGCCATTCGCGTCAACGCCGCCAATAAAAAGCGACAAACTGAACTACTTGCAGCGATGGCAACGGATATCAAACATCAAACAACAATTTTGGGCAGATTGGTCAAGAGACTACCTCTTGAGTCTGCAACAGCGGCAGAAGTGGACCAGAGAATCGAAGGATCTGGAAGTGGGAACGGTCGTCGTGATGCACGAGGACAATTGTCCACCTCAACAGTGGATGCTGGGATGCAGCCAGGTCGAGGAGACCATAAGAGGCGCAGATGGCAAAGTGCGCGTAGCGATCGTGCGCACTACAACAGGAATTTTTAAAAGAGCCATACATAAGCTCGCACCTTTACCAACTGAATTGGATTAACTTGAAAACCTGCGGACTTTCAACGCGGCGGTTCGTCATTCATGAAGTTAATGTAATTAATTTAAGCTAATAGTTAAGTTGAATATCTATGAGAAGTTCATATGAAATCCAGACTAATCTCTTAAATTTAACTGTTCCCTCCTTGCATCTTGCTCTCATTATCTTTTGTTATCTAAAGTCACACACACTAATTAATGTACATAGGCACGAGCCATTGCTAGCGCTCGCTGACTTTAGTCCCTTTGTCCATTAAAAATCACTTACGAAATTGAGCTGAAAGCGTGCGGTTATCATTCTTGTGGTCAGTGTACAAATTCAAAACGAACAAGTTGTCGAGGATCCATGAGAAGGATCATTACGAAATCCAGCCCCAACAATTGGTACTTTTTGGCTGGACAGGATCGATAAATAATACCGATTACTAAATATGCGTAAAACGAACCATCTATCTACAAAATTGTGGGAGATATGACGAAATTGCCGGGGCGTGGCAAAAATTGAAAATAAACTTGATCCGCCTGCAAGTATAAGAAATATATGCCCATACATGTCAAACCTCTATCTCTTACCATCTCTGAGATCTCTTCGTTCATACGGACGGACGACAGTATCTGACAATCGGACTCTTAGATTTGATCTTTCAGAAAATTTCAAAAATAAAAATGCCCTTCGATAGATCGCGAATTATGAAGAATTTTGATGCAAAAAAATCGCGACGGACTTTAGTTTGAATCTTAGTTTGGACTTGGACTTTAGTTTGAACGTGAACTTTAGTTTGGGCTTGGACCTTAGTTTGGAGATAGTATTATTTTAGTTAGGACTTGGACTTTAGCTTTTACTTTAGTTTGGACTTTAGTTATCAGTAACTAACTGCCGCGACTATTTTGCATGATAATTCTTCATAATTCACGGTCCATCCAGGAAATTTTTTTCTTTTTTTGAGCATTGCTCGGTATATTACCGATCATTTTACTAGGAGTAACGAATCATTGAATTGGAAAAAAGACCAAAGGCAAAGGGTATATAAGTAATAATTAAGGAAATCAAGTGAGAAATCATGCTATGTCTAATGCTTAGGACTCAGCTGTGGGCTCTTTGCTTTCAAGCCCACAAAAATACAAGACCCTATGATAACAGATGATTGTAATAATACTGAACTTTGATCAAATATAATGGATGACCAACAAATCCATAGAGGTTACCAAGCCAATAAAAATTAGCAGAATCCACATAGCAGCGATGGGCCAGCATAGCCGCGCATCCAAGGCGCGGCCACGCATAAGCTTACGTCGCAACAAGTGAAAATGGCTCGCTTCGAAGTGATTTTCAAAAACTAAATCCATGCGTGTTGGCGTCAGCCCGCCTAAGCTGACGGCGCAGCAAGTGCAGTAAGGGCTCACAACTTTTACTGTTGTTATTCCCAAACTCAAATTTCGTGCCCACCGCTGCACTATAGCTTTATTTATCTTTATGTGTAACATTTGTGCTATTAAGTATTTCACAAGTGAGAAATTCGGTCATGCCCGACTATAATATACTCTGTGCCTCCTAAAGTGTCATCACTATTTCCTTATAGAACAAGCGATTAAACTGAAAAGTGGCCTTTGCTCTATTGCAACCGGTCCCGGTCGAATAACTTCAGAAGAGAGAGGATATTAACACGTGGATTTTGTTTAGTGAGACGCATGAAAATGAACTTCGTTCAAACGGACGGACAGACGCACGGACGGACAGATGGACATGGCTATATCGACTCGAATGGACAATTTAAATATACCCTCTACAAGGGTATAAATATGTGCATTCAGACATACGCGAATAACTTCGCCAAACTTGATTTAAATTCATTGGGCCATTATCTGTTCAACGGAGTATTGAGAATGTGCTTTTGTAATAAACTTTAAGGAAAAATCGCATAGAATAAATATGGTAAACCAGTGGAGGTCAAAGTAGAAATTTCAAATAAAAAGAAAATGCCGGATCTGAAAGCCGCACTTCTCTGCTATAGCGTGTAATAGGCCGCTTGTCGACCTTTGGTCAAGTCTCAAAGTAGGCAATGATATTTCTTATAGGACTCAAGCCAATGCACTAAGTCAAGCTTTTATAAAACTCCCTCTACAGTTTATATATCGTCAAGTTAATTTTCCATGCGAATGACTGTTCAGACAGCTGATTAATCAAAAATTGACAATCAACTGACAAAAACCGAACCGAGGAAGTAGAGATTTCCGGAAAACTAGGCCTTCCAGCTACACAGAAAAAAAGGCCGGGAAGTTTTTAGGCCTAAAAAGTGTGATTTGATCCCGACAGTAGGATTAAATTTTTAAGTACGAGTGGGCATGTATCATTTCGAAAAGGATTGTTTTATGTACGATTCGTACGTAACAACCTATTGAGACAGTGAGAGAGCAAACAAACTGAGAGCTAAAGCAAATTTCCTCTCTTTGCTTCTCTCGTCGTTGTTCGATCTCCTTTTTGCTGCTTTCGGCTTGCCAGCATTCTTTGTGTGACGCTTGCTCGTTGAAAAATGTAAAGTAAAAAAATGAAAAAACTGAAAAAAAAGTGAAATGGCCGATGAACCATTAAAACAATGGTGCGAAAGCAATAACTTGCACCATATAGTGGATTTTTAGTTTATTTTTCATTACATTCATCACACTATTTCTATTATTTACAGATGCTGAAGACCTTAAAGAAGCGATCCCTGATTTAGGCCCTCGTATTTACCTTAGACAGAAGCTGTTCTGGTGGAATCAGACTGAAGCGAGTAGATATATATTTGTGTATCAAAATGGTAGCCAGATCAAGAATGTTTTTGTGTTTTACCACTCCGCATACCACAATTCGTAGATAAATTGTTCGAAACTTCTAGATATTTATAGTTATCTAAAGTATTTATCTAGACATTTATTGTTATCTGCATTAGTTATCAATTGTATCTTTAAATTTTTTCTACTTGCAGCTTGCCAACGAAGACGATTCGATTTCTGCCCAATCAAAAGTGGATAGCAGGCTAAGCGAGAACGAGTATTATAGCTGAAAAAATTTTATATACACCCGCGCCATAAAAAAAGCGCCGCAGTCTAAATATTCACATACTTGTATGTTTTCTTGCTTGGGGTTTCTATAAATGTTTTCCGAATTGCCCAATTATTTTTATACTCTGTACCGAAGGTACATAGAGTATATTAAGTTTGTGCAAAAGTATGTAACAGGGAAAAGGAATCGTTTCCGACCCTATAAAGTATATATATTCTTGATCAGCATTAACAGCCGAGTCGATATAGCCATGTCCGTCTGTCCGTCTGTCTGTCTGTCCGTCTGTCCGTCCGTCCGTATGAACGAAGAGATCTCAGAGATGGTAAGAGATAGAGGTTTGACATGTATGGGACATATATTTCTTATACTTGCAGGCAGATCAAGTTTATTTTCAATTTTTGACACGCACCCTCCCGCCCCCGCAATTTGGAAAAAACGTGTATCTTCCACAGTTTTGATGATAGATGGTTCGTACCTTCTAGAGATATCTAGTAATCAAAATTATTTATCGATTTGCTGAAGGAATGATAAAGATCGGCTGTTTCCGGGCCAATTTAGGGACAATTAGGGCCAAGGAACAAAAAAATTGGAGTGATTCCGAATGGTCACGAGTCCTATTTTCGGATGAGTCCAAATTCAATCTCATTGGACCCGATGGCCCTTGCAAGGAGCACCGTAGAAAGAGCGAACGATATTTGGAAAATTGCTGTGTGGGATCCGTTAAGCATTCACCATACATTATGATATGGGGATGCATATCTAAATATAAAACTGAATCAATTTTAATGATTCAGGGTATGGTGAACTCGGAAAAATATAAAGATATAATTTTAAGTGGAGTTGTGCCTAGCATTGAGGCAATAAGTGAGAAAGAAGAAGATCCTATTTTTCAAGATGATTCTGCACCTTGCCATCGGGCTCGATCTGTAAGTAATTCAGTGAGCTTTTGTTATTAAAACAATTTAATCAATTAATTTTGACCTTCTTCTTAACGAAGATAACAATTTTGAAGGAAGAATTTGGCATAAAGTCCCTAAATTGGCCCGGAAACAGCCCTGACCTCAACCCAATGAGAATGTCTGGGCCCTTATGGCTGCGAAAATAAAAGAAAGGAAGCCTAAAACCATGGTAGAATTGAAGGATGTGATAGAAAAAGTATGGTTCGAGGATATCACTGAGGAATATTTAAGCGCTTTGTACAATTCGATGCCCAATTGGGTAAAATGTGTAATTAAAGCAAAAGGGGATACTACAAAGTACTAATTTAAATTTAAAAAAAAAAATTAACATTAATTTGTTTTAAAATATATATTAAATTATAGCAAATTAAGTATACTTTTGGAAAAAAATCATTATTTGTTGAGTATATGCACTATTATAATTATTATAATTTTTTTTCTTAAAGTTGTCATAATTATGAAAAGTCACCAAAATTAATATGGGTCTGGAAAAAAACCTTTTTCTAAAAAAACTAACATTCATAAAATAAAAACAAGAAAGAAAGTCGGTCAAGCCCGACTATAACATACTCTGTACCCTTACACTCGCATTTGCTCAGGAATCAAACGGCCAGTTAACACCCCGCTCACAACGCGGTGCGCTCTCTAAGTTTCTCTCTCTCTCTCTCTTTCTTTCTCGCACTAAGATTGCCTGTGTTGAACGGTTAGGATATGTTGCTGTGGTTGTTGGTGGGGGGGTGGGTGGTGTTAACTGGCCGTTTTTTGCCCATAACTTGAGTATCGTTCATCCGATCTTTATCATTCCTTCAGCAAATCGATAAATAATTTTGATTACTAGATATCTCTAGAAGGTACGAACCATCTATCATCAAAACTGTGGAAGATACACGTTTTTTTCCAAATTGCGGGGGCGGGAGGGTGCGTATCAAAAATTGAAAATAAACTTGATCTGCCTGCAAGTATAAGAAATATATGTCCCATACATGTCAAACCTCTTACCATCTCTGAGATCTCTTCGTTCATACGGACGGACGGACAGACGGACGGACAGACAGACGGACATGGCTATATCGACTCGGCTGTTGATGCTGATCAAGAATATATATACTTTATAGGGTCGGAAACGATTCCTTCTCCCTGTTACATACTTTTGCACAAACTTAATATACTCTGTGTACCTTTGGTACAGAGTATAATAATTTGGCAATTCGGAAAACATTTATAGAAACCCCAAGCATGAAAACATACAAGTATGTGAATATTTAGACTGCGGCTTTTTTGTGGCGCTGGGTGTATATAATATTTATTAAACAAATATTTTATTTTATTAAATGCAAAAACAATATCTATATTGCCTGTAGGAAATTATCAGAAAATATATAAATAAAACAAAATCAATCTCTACCGAACTAGAATATTATCTCGTATGGAACAAAGTTGAGTTAAGATATGGAGCTCAAATCTATCTCTACCTAACTAGAATATTATCTCTTATGGGAATAAATTATGTTCGAAAAGGAGGATGAGTTTTACTTCGGCCAGGCTAAAACCGGGATCAAAATTTTAAAAATTATCCGTACTTAAATTGTTCCTGTCGGGAATGATTTATGCCATTCCAGGATCAACCCATTTTTATTACCATTTCGGCATGAATTGATCCCGGAAATCCCGGATTTATTTTTTCAGTGTACTATGTTGGCTGACCGTCGTTCTTTCTCTTGGTGAATCTCAAAGCAAACAGTTGTGCGTGCTCAAACTTCGATTCAAATTTAAAAAAAATTCAAAGTGCAGTCCAAAATTAGTACAAGTGAAAAATATTTTAAAGCTCAACTGCTTTCATTATTATTCATACTTGATTAGCAGTGATTGGAAAGATACTCATTTTTCTTACCTAGGTAAGGTACAAGGTATATGCCAAAATATATAACTAGGTAAGGTAAAACGTATCCGAAATTTCCAGTACCTAGGTATAGGTAAAGGTAAATAACGGTACTTTTTAATAAGCCTTTTAAAGCATGGTTTATCAAACATCACCTATCCTAAAATGTTCAGGACTTGACCAAAACTTTGACACTTCCTCGAAATTTCAATAAAGGCTTACGCAAATAGAATTAAAGATTCTCGATAATCAGTAAAAGAATTCTGTATTCCGAGTTTCCCAAAAACTCTACACCAGCGATGCCCAGCCGTATGCTCTTTGAGTATGTTTTGTTTTTGTAATTGCACCGAAGATAGGAAATCAATGATCGTATACATGCAGGGCGCGACGTATACACAACGACACACATGCAAACGATTTCGTGTGTGTGCGTCGCGTAGAACAAAAACCGGTTTTGTTCTATTCTTTGATTGGTGTTTGCGCGCGGTATGGTATTGGTATTGGTGCTTTTCTTTGTGAGTATTGTTGAGTGCTCTGTCGTATGCTGCTTTTGGGCATGCCTGCTCTACACACATACACTTTTTTAATTTCAAGTCAGAAATATATATTTTTTATTTGCATCTTTCAGACTAACTAGGCTAGAATTTCAGTTATTTGAATTTTTGACCTAAGTAATAAAATACATATTTAAATATTGACAATCATTAACAATCGCCTATATCAAGGTACAGTCGGTAACTTTCTACATATTTAATCAACTGCAGTATTATCTTGAAATTTTATAAAAAATAGTCTTGGCCTAGATACATAGGAACTAAACCGATATGGGCAAGATTTTTGAATTTCTTAAAAGGTAAAATTAGATTATTTTTTATAGATATATTTGATTAATTTCGCTGATAGCAAATCTCACTGTTGAAAGGGTTCTTGAATATAATTTGGTTTGTTGTGTGTTAAATAAAATGCTGTCATTTAGAATCAATTCTAAATAGCAATCGCATTTCGAAACCATTCAAAGGAGAGTCTATGATTTATGATTTATTTTAATGCTATTTGCGTTGACAGTATTCTGCATTTCCTCGACTTAAAGCGTCTTAAGGAACAACACAGTTATTAGATATATTATAATATCACACCGGCAATCCCAAATTGGAAGAATGATTAAATTAGTTTCCGACCAAGGCTATTTGAAATTATATTCTTATTCCCTTATACCTTAATTTTTGACAAGGTAAATGTAAATTTGGACCAAGGTAAGGTAAAAGGTACACTAAGAAAAAACTAGATCGTATCTAGGTAGTTGTACCTAGGTTCTTCCGAACACTGTTGATTAGTGAGTATATAAACGTATTTGCAAACGCGAATGTGAACTAAAAGTTGAATTTATTAGTTCGCCGTACTTATCCTCTTGATCCAGAAAAATTGAGCCAACCTGGGAGAAAGTCATTGCACTATTTCTTTTTCTGTGGTGCCGATTCCCTACAGGGGTAATATTTAAACTTCTGTCAAATGTGTTCTTTATCTTTCATACCGAGTTAGTGATAAGGAAATACAGGGTCCAAAATACTCACTGGTTTACCTTACAAGCCCACAAACGCCGGTTGGAAGCAATTTTCTAAGCGTGGAAAATGTGATCCGTATGCAGTTTTCTTTGGTGGAAATGGTTCATAAGGCTCGCGATCATCACTCACAAGTGCTGGCGCTGAACTGATGGAAAATTCGTCGTTTGGTATTGAAATCAAAATTTTCTTTGTGGTTGGTGAACATAACCCTCAGCCGCAAACTCAGATTAATGATGTTGTTGTTGTTGTGCCAAATGAATAAATGGAAATCAATGTTCTCAACTACTGCCTAAAATTAACTAGTAGATATAGTGTAACTAGTACTTGAATATGTTTAGTGTTAAACGTTGCAAAGGAATGTGAACTAACATTAATTGATTATTTATATGACAGTTACATTGATTTAGTCATTGCAAGTTGTGTATGCAGTTGCAAAGAGATATTCAACCAAAATCTTAATGGAAACATCTACCATGCAAAAATAAGCAATATTTATGGAAAATGGACTAAAAGGCTTTTGTCGAACAGTTAAAAACCAATTTATGCTAATCATGTGTCAAAATCTTAAGTATCAACAGTGGAATAGTACCGTATCATAAACTTAAATGGAAAAAAGTCATAAGCGCGCAATCATACTCCGTAATCTGGCGCAACTGATTTTCGCCAGTATAGCGATCAAGAATTTCCTTTATAGGTTGCTAGCATACCCTCTGCCTGCAACTCAATCAAGATGCGTTCAATAGTGCAACATGACTACCGGAAAGGGTCATTATCAACACTTCAAAAACTAAGATATTTTGTTTCAGCACTTAGCATGAGGTCATAAGTGGAGTTTGAAGTTTATGCGGGCAGCGTATTAAAATAAACTTACAGGCAAGATACGCAAAAACAAGGCGTGACCATCACTTTTACAAAAAGGAAAAGAAATGAATATATGCAAAGATCTGATCCAGCAAAAAGCGTATATCGGAAACGTTACTATAAGTTACCTTAGCACGAAACAAATATACTAGAACCTCGGCAATAGTAAAGCATTGGTGAGAGCTTCCTGGCAAGGGATATAACATTCGCCGTGTTTGATAAATGCAGAAGCCAAGTAATAGCTGCAGGCACTTTACAAACACAGGAATAGCAACCTACTCAATTCTCGCAAAATACATCTGCAGATCTGCTCCACGCGTAGAGTCTAAAGTCCGCGTAATAGAACCCAAGTAAAGTGCGGCAAAAGATAAGAAAACCTGGATCCAGTACGCCCCATTGAATAATGAAACATACAGTACAGGAAAAAGGAAATATGCAATAGGTATATTGGATGGGAAAAATGATATTGATTGTTCTAAGACCTCCCTCATATTTCCCATTTTAAAAAAAGGAGACCCAAATGAGCCTGCAAACTATCGCGGAATATCATTTATGAATTGTGCGGCAAAGATACTTATGGGGATAATTAACGATCGTTTGGCAACTTGGGTCGAAAACAAGGGAAAGTTAAATGAATATCAAGCCGGATTCAGACAAAAGTACTCAACGATCGATAATATTATATTTACAATCTGGCATCAATAGTCCATCTGAAGATTACCCAAAAAAAAGGGTTTACTGTTTTTTTCGTGGATTTTAAAGACGCATTTGACAGAGTTCCCAGACAATTACTATTCTACAAGCTGCATCAAATGGCAATGTCTACAAAAACTGTTCATTTTATTGAGAGAATAGAAGTTTCTGATACTTTTGAAACACAAACTGGTGTCAAGCAAGGATGTTTACTCTCCCCCCTGCTGTTTGCCATATACCTTAACGATATGCACGAAGATTTAGATGGTGGCCTTTTTCTAGAAGATACGAATATACGACTCCTTCTTTATGTTAATGATATTGTGATACTAGCCGACGATATAAACACATTGCAGACCATGATATTTAACTTGGAAGTATATTGCGATAAGTGGGCAATGGAAGTCAACCTGGCAAAATTAGAAATAATGGTATTTAGGAAAGGAGGAAGACAAGCTGCAGCGGAAAAATAGGTTTATTGATCTGGGGCGATAAGAACGGTGGCAGAGTATAAATATCTTGGCGTAACTTTAACTCCATCTATGTCGTTTGCCACTCACATTTGACGAAGAACGTCAGAGGCAAAAGAGGCATTGAATTCAACATGGAGAACATTTATGAATAAGCCGGATATTTCATTGAGTAGCAAGTGGATCCTATTTCCAGGCTTAAGCTATAGATATACAGTCGTATGCAGCACAAGTTTGTGGACTCGGCTGGTTTGGCGAAACAAATGCACTTCAGCGGCATTTCATAAAAAGAATCCTCAAGATAGTAGAGACTACCCTCAATTATGCACTTTGTCTGGAAACGGGAGCAGAAGAAGGATATTTGTACGGTCTAAATTTGCACTTAAAGTACATTCACAGGGTAATGTTTGAATATGACGCTTGCCGACTACCCCAGATATTAACCAAATACGTAATACGAAAACAAGTTTTTTGGTTTGACGAAATAAAAAATCTATTACAAAGCTGCGAACTTTTTCAAGAAATGGTAAATATGACGGATATTACAAAAGAACACTGGTGCAATATATTATAAATATTAAGCTTCTCATGGCGCTAAGAAAAAAAGACCACAAATCCCACATCCAGAGTGCACCATCAAGCGAATCTCGCTTTTATAAGTATCTTGACTATATGAGAGGTACAACATACTATAACAATTCATATAGCAGAGCGGATGGATACTTAAAGTACGCACTGACACTCTGTGGCTAAACGGAAGTACACACAGACGGGAAAATAAGTGCCACCTTCGGGAAGTCGAGGATATAACACACTTCCTAGGCAGATGTGCCGTTCTCAGAGAGTTTCGTTGCAGATTCCTTGGAAGAACGGAACTTACGGAGCAGGAGATAATATGCGTATTAAACGGTGAAGATCCCTTCAATTGGATCATGCTTGCGGAGTAAAGAGAAAATGCCATAAATTATAGGAAATTAAATATTATATAAACGAGTTTATTGTATAAATGTCAGTATTAATTAATGTGTGTTAAATTTATATATAAAATATGTCAATTAACGTTAACTCATAATTGTAAAGTGAGTCCAGCCAACTGTGTTGTTGAGGACGAACGATCTGGTATTCGGCGACGAGCTGGGCAGCCAGGTGTAGTAGTCCAAAACAGCACTTTGAGTGGGCACACTGCCGCCTGACGGTTTTAAAACCTTGTCGGTATTTATGCAAAAACAAAATTTTGTTCGTATTGATCAATATGTGATCACAAATATGTATAATACCTTACACGACAATACGAATAAAAATCTTATCTATCTTATCTAACTATCTAATCATTTAAATTTATTATTGGCAAGATATGCATGAGCTTTGTGTCGTACGAAGAAAGCTTTCTTTCACAGGTAAAAACTAAATTCAAACCTTTAAAAACCAATACCAAATCTACACCGAAAGATCTCTCTGCGTGGGATGATGCTGTAAGTGGTATACAAACCTATATTATTCTATTCATACATATTAAAGTCAACATAAATCACTTGAGAAAAAGCATTTCTTTCTCAAGTCGGTTTTGATCTCACTGACCTTGAAACAAAGTGGTCGTCCAGAAATTTCTAGTCATAGTTTTTCTGGACCTAATGGGGGCGTATGTAGTGAGGTAAAGCGGCTGATCGGTTCAACTTGGCGAACCCAGCGCGATCCTGGCTTACTGCGTCTCAAGTCGACTCACACCTCCTCGTTGGTGACCACTGTAAACAGAACGCTTTGCATCCGCAAAGCTTCTGGCTAACGTGAGCGGCGAGCCCTCCCTACAGGGTACAATATATAGGGTTGGTGCGTCGGGTTTGGTACCCACCGCCGTCAAAAAAACTCCACCAATGAAAATTGCGACAACAATGCCTCGGATACGGACCCCCTCTGACGACGACCCACGCAAACGTTTTAAGGACCACGATTTGAGGATATGCACCTGGAATGTTCGCACCCTCAACAGAGAAAGTGCTGATATCCAGTTGGTGAATGTCCTTGAGAAATATTCATCGGACGTTACCGCACTTCAGGAAATGCGATGGATTGGACAGGGGAGCATGGTGAAAAGAACATCAACAACCAATGCACCCTGGGAGATCTACTACAGCGGACATGCTTCCAAGCATGAGTTTGGATGCGGCTTTGCAGTCAGTGCAAGACTTCGTCGCGCTGTCATCAGTTTCACACCAGTGGACATGCGACTAGCCGCACTCAGACTTAAGGCTAAATATTTTAATATTAGTCTTATCTGTGCACACGCCCCAACGGAAGACAAGGGCGCTTCGATAAAAGACGAATTCTATGAGCGCCTGGAACAATTATATGAGCGCTGCCCCGATCACGACATAAAGATCGTGCTTGGCGACTTTAACGCTAAAATTGGGAGACAAGGAGTTTTTGGCTCGACCGTCGGCCAATTTAGCCTTCATGAAACAACCTCCGGTAACGGAGAGAGGCTAATAGATTTTGCCGCGGGCAGGAACATGGTCATAAGTAGTACCAGGTTTAAACATCGCGACATCCATAAGGCGACCTGGAAGTCCCCTGATCAACTAACGCGAAATCAGATTGATCATGTTGTGATCGACGGAAGGCACTCATCGAGTGTTCTAGACGTGCGTGCGATTCGAGGTGCCAACATCGACTCGGATCACCACCTTGTTGCAGCCAAAGTGCGCACGCGGCTCAGTGTGGCACATGCCTCACGTACTAGTACACGTCGAAAGCTAAATGTCGATAAGCTGCAATCACAACGGACCTCTGAAGGAGATACTTGGATACGCCGAGCACCCTCGAAAGCAGACTTAGTATGATGAGGAGTGCCGCGACGCTACTGCAGAGAAAGACGCTGCCTACAGGAGAACTCTGCAGTCGGGAGCAACGCGGGCTGTTAAAGAGCAATACCGGAAGAAAAGGAGAGAGGAGAAGCGCCTTTTCAGAAGGAAAAAGAATGAGCGAGAAAGGCGCATGCGTGAGGAAGTCGAGATGCTATTCGGCATGTGTGAGACTCGAAAATTCTATCGAAAGATTAGACGACTTACCGAAGGTTTCAAGCCCGGAGTCACACAATGCAAGGACGAAAATGGAAATCTGGTCACAGATCCGCAAGTGGCGCTAGACAAATGAAGAAGCTATTTCGCCAACCTGCTGGGAGGCGACAACGAACACAATACCGTCTCTGGAGTAGTAGCGACGCCACCAATCGACAACATAGAGATAGACCCACCGGACCATCACGAAGTCTGTGTAGCCATAAAAAGGCTTAAGAACAACAAATCAGCAGGTGCAGATGACCTGCCAGCTGAACTGTTTAAGGCTGGAGGCGAGGAGTTGGTAAGGTGCATGCACCAACTCATCAGCAGAATATGGTCCGACGAGAGCATCCCGAAGATTGGAGTCTAAGTGTAATTTGCCCACTTTTTAAAAAAGGAGACCCTGCAGTTTGCGCCAACTACCGCGGGATCAGTCTCCTTCCCATCGCATATAAGATTCTGTCGTGCATTATTTGTGAACGTCTAAAGCCGCTATTAGCACACTGATCGGACCTTATCAGTGTGCTTCAGACTGGTAAATCCACCACAGACCAGATATTCACATTACGACAAACCCTGGAGAAGACCTATGAGAGAAATATCAAAACCAACCATCTTTTTGTTGATTATAAATCAGCCTTTGACACACCGATAAGGTCAAGGTTCTTTGAAGCCCTGTCTACCTTTGGTATACCAGCAAAGTACGTTCGACTTTGCATGATGACGTTGAGAAGCACTCGAAGCTCCGTCAAAATAGGAAAGAACCTCTCCGAACCATTTGATACCAAGAGAGGTTTTAGGCAGGGTGACACCCTATCGTGTGACTTCTTTAATCTACTGATGGAGTATATACTGCGCCAGTGCCCAAATGCCAACAGATCGGGCTCATTTCTTTATAAAGATCTAATGCTACTCGCATACGCCGATGATATTGACATTATCGGCAAAAACGAACGGGCGGTAAGCAGGGCGTTTTCAGAGATTGAGAAGCAGTCTAAACTGATGGGCTTAGCGGTAAACGAGGACAAGACAAAGTACCTAGTATCCACGGACAAGAAGTCTACGCGTCTTGGACAATTTGTTACTATGGGGGAGTACAACTTTGAGGTTGTAGAGGATTTTGTCTACCTCGGGACGATGATTACCGGCGACAACAACATCAGCCTGGAGATCCGAAGAAGAATTACTCTTGGAAACCGATGCTACTACGGGCTCAGTAGGGAGTGCAAGAGCAGAGCCTTTTCTCGAAGAACAAAAATAGCGCTATACAAGTCGCTCAACATCTCAGTCCTGCAATACGGCGCAGAAGCATGGACAATGACAGCAGCGGATGAGGAGGCGATTGCCGTTTTCGAGCGAAAAATCCTTCGGAGGATATATGGACCTTTAAAAGTTGGCGATGGATACCGCATTCGAATGAATCACGAACTGTATGAGCTCTATAAGGACATCAGTCTACTCAAGCGCACAAAGCAACAGCGGCTGCGCTGGTTAGGACATGTAATCCGGATGGATGAAGAAGCTCCAGTTAAAAAGACGTACAAAGCGAAGGCGGCTGACTTTGGAGGACAAGACAGGAGGGGTCGCCCACCACTAAAGTATGTAACAGGGAGAAGGAATCGTTTCTGACCCTATAAAGTATATATATTCTTGATCAGCATCAACAGCCGATTCGATATAGCCATGTCCGTCTGTCTGTCTGTCCGTCTGTCTGTCTGTCCGTCCGTCCGTACGAACGAAGAGATCTCAGAGATGGTAAGAGATAGAGGTTTGACATGTAGAGGGCATATATTTCTTATACTTGCAGGCAGATCAAGTTTATTTTCAATTTTTGCCCCGCCCCCTCCCACCCCCGCAATTTGGAAAAAACGTCATATCTCCTACAGTTTTGTACCTTCGTACCTTTTCTAGAGATACCTTGAAACAAAATTATTTATCGATTTGCTGAAGGAATGATAAAGATCGGATGAACGATATTCAAGTTATGAGCAAAAAACAACCAGTAAACACCCCCCACCCCCCACCCATCACCACAGCATTCTATTAAACGGCAATCTTAGTGAGAGAGAGAGAGAGAGAGCGAGAGAGAGAGTGAAACTAAGAGATGAGCGCGTATAACTCGTGAGCAAATGCGAGCTGCGACGTTCAGGGTACAGAGTATGTTACAGTCGGGCTTGACTGACTTTCTTTCTTGTTTTTCACATGCCTTTATCAAATGCATATATTTTTTCGTAAATTCTCTTTGCATTTAACTTATAATATATTCTTTAGTTTTATAAAATATATATACGCATGATCATATACTATATTTGTATTATTCTTTATTATTATATCTTATCTATTCGCTAATTTAATTTTTCAGCAGCTGAGGTTCAGTTCGCGGACCGGTTCCTGTAACGCGTGATCACACGGTTTTGGTTCGAAACTTTGTTCGCTTAAACTAAAAGAATAGATTTGATTTATTAATACTTATTTTATTACAATAATGTAATTTTAATTATCAAATTCATAGTCTGAGACAGCTTTTGAGAACAGCTTAGTTTAAATCAGGGAATCAAACCGGAACCAGAACCGGAACCGTATACCGAAAAGAACCGATTAAAACTCAGAACCAGAACCGGAACTGGAACCCATATTTTTAATATTTTTTTTATACCGGTATTCGATAACCGTTATTCTTGGTACCGAAAAGACCGAAAAGAACCTTAACATTGTACCGGTACAGTTTCGGTTCTGAGCGTAACAACTAGACTGCACAGCGAGCACTTAATTTTAAGAAAGTTATCCTGGCATTTTATCGGACCCACATTATAATACCACAAAATTACCTGGATAACTATTTTGGCGGATATTTACTTAAGAATCTTATCCATGTCTGTTCAGGTCCAATTAAGTGTGGGAATTAGCTCTGACACTTTATCTGAAAGTGGAAACGAAGTCGAGTCATAATTCTCGCACTTGCAGCAACATTATCATACCTCAAAATAATCGATTTTGTATTCTCTATGGAAAATACATATTTTTGTTTATATTCAATCGAATTCGAAAATATAACGTTTGAACAGTAAGCCGAAGGATCTGTAACGATATCGTCTGTAGGACAACTCAGATATGTCGCTCTTGTTGGATCATGAAAATGAACCTGTAAAATGAAATAACATATTTCCAGAGACTAAATTATATCAATATGAAAATTGTACACCATATAGAACACAATATGGCGAATATTTCTGCATCATTAACTCGAAAGCCGTGACAGTCTTAAAGTAACTGAACGATATGTATTTATATGAATGGAATAGTTCAGTATCTTCACAAATCAGTTTAATGGCATTAATCAAGGTTTTCCGAGCTTAAATCGATAACAAAGATAAAAGTCGACAAAGTTTTCGGAATGGTAGGAGCTGTCAAAAGATCTTCCTGCTGTTCCAACTACCAAAGTGCGCGTAAGCTCCGCTGGAAAATCGGATGGACGGTAAAATAATAGCCGATACAAAAATATATAATTTTAATCATGTAATAAATACAAAACTTGAAAATATTTCATGAAAACAAGCTACGAATGCAAATGAAAATTGATGTGTGTCTAGATAGCGTATCCACTTTGGTCTTAGTCTTAAAATTTCTTTAAATTGTAACGGTTCATACCGGTACGTACCGGTATTCCGAAATAAAAATCAAGGTACCAATACGGAACCGAATACCGAAATAATGTTAGAACCAAAACAGAACCTTTTACCGAAACATAATTTTCGGTATGTACCAGAACCGGAACCGGAACAGAAAAACGATTCGGTTTAATTCCCTGGATTAAGTTATTAAAAGTGATATCTTCTAGGAGATGTTCATCTATACTAGCTCTTAAATTAGAAAGAACAGACTTTGTTAAATTATATGAATTGAGCAATACAACATTGTGGCAACTCTCTTTCCAATGTAAACAGAAGTCATATGATTATCGATTCTGCGCTCGATACTTGTGTGAATATGTATAAATGAATCAGTGTACAATAAACTCTCTCTCACTCTTTGTCTAATCTTCAAACAAACAAGCTCTGCTTCTATTATTTCTACTACGGTTCTTGCAAATCTCCTACAGGTTATGGGCCCAGCTGACTTGCCACCCAATCATAAGGCGATTGGAAGCCGATGGGTGTTTTCACTCAAGCGAGGTGCTAATGGCGATATCGAACGCTTTAAAGCACGACTAATGGCCAAAGGCTGCGGTCAGCAGTTTGGCGTAAACTACGGAAAAACATTCTCACCCGTTGTGAGGTATGCAACGATACGAATGGTGTTGGGCATAGCGGCTGAACCGCATATCTGAATGGGGAACTACAGGATGATGGTGTTACTGTTCTGAAACTCAAGAAGTCCCCTTACGGCCTAAAACAGTCTGGCCGAATGTGGAACCTGAAGCTGCACGAAATGTTAACGCAAATTGGTTTCGCGGCATGCCCCAGTGAACCCTGCATTTACACAAAGCACCAAGAAGGCCAAATAAACATCATTGGGGTTATGTAGATGATCTGATGATTTGTTCTTCAGACATCGGTGAGTTGGTCACAATTAAGCAAAAGATTTCTCGTATATTTCAGATCGTAGACAAAGGTCCCATACATCACTTTCTCGGTATGCAAATCGAGAGGGAAGGCGCTACAGGAGCGATAAGTATCACCCAACAGCAGCATGTGTTGCAGCTACTCAAGAGGTGTGGCATGGAAGCCTGCCGCACAACATCAGTCCCACTGGTAGCTAGCTATACCACTAAGTGTGACAGCCAAAATTGTGGAAAGGCGAACCAGGCGGAGTACCAGACACTGATCGGGTCCCTGATGTCCACGCCTTACATTTTGCATACTACATGCAAGCTGTCGCAAAGGAACACTGACCCTCAACCCGAGCACTGGTCAGCATCAAAGCAGGTGTTGAGGTACCTGCACACGATATCGTCCATGCGTATTACCTATACGAAGACTGGAGAGTCTATCAAAGGATATGTCGACGCGGATTGGGGCGGAGACGCCACTGATCGAAGATCCTACACTGGATATGCCTTCATGCTTGGAGGCAGTGCGTTCTCATGGGAGAGCAAAAAGCAGTCATCGGTAGCCCTTAGCAGCACAGAGGCTGAGTACATGGCTCTCTCGGAAGCAACGAAAGAAGCAGTTTATATTGTAAAACTCTACAATGAAATGAACCTGTTTGACGACTTGAAATCTATAGTAATTCATGGCGATAATTTGAGTGCCATAAACTTGGTCAAAAACCCTGTATACCATGCTAGGAGCAAGCATATAGACATACGATTTCATTTTGTAAGAGAAGTTTTTAGTAAGGATATAATTGAATTAGAGTATTGCCCTACGAATGATATGTCTGCAGATATATTGACTAAAAACCTTTCCAGATCAAAACATGACCATTGTATAAAGTTGCTTGGCCTTAAGTTAAATTAGGAATGTATGTATTGAAAGGGAGTGTTGAATTATATGAATTGAGCAATACAACATTGTGGCAACTCTCTTTCCAATGTAAACAGAAGTCATATGATTATCGATTCTGCGCTCGATATTTGTGTGAATATGTATAAATGAATATGTGTACAATAAACACTCTCTCACTCTTTGTCTAATCATTAAAAGAGCAAGCTCTGCTTCTATTATTTCTACAACTATTCTCGCAAATCTCCTACAGACTTTAATGTTGAAAAGGCTCATTCAACTGATACCTGAGTTGCTGGAACAGCAAGTATAGTCAAGGCAATATTTTCTAAGTCCTTGTTTTTGACCTTTCCCAAAATTTTAATACATTTGTCGATGTATGTTCTCTTAGAAAATTTTCGAAGGAATCTATAACATCAGTTACAGATTTTATATTTGACATTTGTTAATAGTTGTCTTTTGCTTACATAAACTTCTCTTCTTCGCAATTAGACGTTGAGTCATTTAAAGTTGAATTTTGAAAACTCGGATTAAGAATTTCTCGATGGGCTTTTCAAGCCTCGTAGCGGACTTTCGTAGTGAGCCAAAATCATTGATTACAAGTCTATTATCATGCCTTCCTGGACCTAGGGGATCCGCTATGGGGTACGGCATGCTCCACTACACTCAAGAAACTAGAATCTTCTATATGCCGAGTACTCCAGTGCATCACGGATGCTCCTTGGTATGTGAGGCATACAACTTTATATAGCGACTTGAATATTTTTCCACTATGCGCCCAAATCAATATGCATACCAGCAGCTATCATGACCGACTGGTGGCCCACTCCAATAGCCTTGCCTCTGAATTGGCTCAAACAGGCTCAGAAGACGCCTTAGCCGACGACATCCCTCTGACCTGTGTCCATGGACGGCGTCCCTCGGGCCGCCTCATCAACTTGGCTTAAGTGTCTCCTTGGGACTATCCCCTACCAATATTTGCACGCTGCTTGTTTCCAAGCAAGACTACAGTTCACCCTCAGGACCTATGCTGAGTGTTAAGTTGTTATCCCAAGCGTTTCCCGTGCTGTCAAAGTCCTCTATAGTATGAGTAATTCTTGTTAACTTTTTATAAATAGGTTAAGTTCTATATACCAAGTATTCTCCTATATACATTTTGAACTACGTTCGATTCAGATGTTTTTAAAGAACTCTGAATGCAAGAGTTACTAAACGTAAGCACATTTTGTAGGTTGAGTTCCATCACTTTTTTTTACAATTTTTCTATAAGCAAAAGATTTTATATAGTGTGAGTACGGAGCGTCTTACAAAGTGTTCGAACTCTACTAACTAAAAAGTAAACTTCCTTAAAAAAATCGTTAACTACTAAATTTAGCACATCGAACTGTAATTATGGAATCCTCCATAGAATCTACAGAGGTCACTTGGTCCACGGACCTAGAGAAATGTCGTAGGACTGGAGAACATCTTGAATGATAGCAGTCAGATTACAAGAAATTGCTGTATTTCCTTGAGTGTGTCGTTGGGAAAACTACTTAATTTTGGGAACCGAACCTATTTTTAAGAAAAAGTGGTCCGGTTCGGGTTCAGGTTCGCAGAGTCAAAAATATAGAGCGCCTGGTTCATGGTCCGGTTAGCGAACCCCAAAAAACCCGAACCGAACCGGTTCTCAGGGGTTCGGATCCGGACCGGCTTGCAGCCTTGCTTGTTGATAGTATCGTTAATTTTTGTTTCATAATAGGATGATAGATCATAATGTCAAACTCGTTTAATAAATTGTTTAATACTTTTGTCATGCTAGCTTAAATCTATTTTTATTTTTGAAACCATGCATCACCGAAACGAGATAGGGTAGCCAAACAAGGACTAGTCTTAGGGATCCTGATTAAAATTTTCTTTCTCAGATGGCAAAGTAGGATCTAGATAGGGTGGGCTATAGCACTCTAACATAAATGCAACCATAAAGGATTAGTCCCATTGAAAATAGACCCTTTGTTACTTTCTATATTTATTGAGCCTTCCCATTTCCTTTTCCCTCTCCTATTCCCTTGTATAAAAATAGTACGCGATATTTTTAATGATTGAATGTAACCTCGGAACATTTTAACCTACGGTTAACATTGAAGAACCCACCCCTTTGCCGGCGAGCCACAGCCGTTGAAGCCAGCGCGTACTCCGTTCTCGGTTAATGAACATCAGTTCCCTACAGGTGTATAAATTTATACCCGTTACATGTTACAAGCGTTAAATCAGTCAAACCATTGATTCAAATATATTAGATTCCTTTCGTCGCTATTGGAATTGACAAGTTCATAAACAATTAGACGGTCCATGCGCAAGTTATATATATTTAATTGAGGTAATTAAACAAAAACCTGTTTTGGGGCCATAACTTCAGATTTTAAGAGTGTTAAGAAAAACCAAGAATGAGGAAATGCTATACTAAACTAACCCAATAGTATGCACTGTAGTGCTTGTCATAGCGCTCGCAGCAGAAGGAATGGTTTCCGACCCTATAAAGTATATATATTCTTGATCAGCATCAACTGTCTGTTCGTCCGTCTGTCTGTCCATATGAACGAAGAGATCTCAGAGATGGAAAGGATACAGGCAGGCCGATCAAGTTTATTTTGAATTTTTGCTATGCCCCTCCCTATATAAAACTTTTATACTAAGTCAAGTAGCTATTTTAGTATTTTGACTTTAAAAATACCGCGTACTTTTTTCATACAAGGGAATACTGAGACATATGTTGTTTTGTTTTTCCGTTATATCTTTGTAACCACTCATTCGATTGGTGTAAAATTTTGACACAATATGGAATTGAAACCTAGGAAGCTATTGGTATTATTGGTATCTCAGTTTAGACATATCTCCAATTATGCTGTTATTCCTTATAGCCACAGATCAGCTATACTTATAAATTCTATATTGATGAAGGCTTTTAAATGCTTTTATAATAACACTAGCTTACAGCCAAAAAGAGCCATTTCTAGTGGAACTATTTTAAGGTGTAGTTTTTCATGGTAAGGTTTTTTAAATATGAATTTTTTCATTTTTTTGGTAGGTGCACTTAAATTTTAAGCCATATCTCACTTCATAATCGTCAGATGAAGACAAGCTAGATATGAATCGAAAGGTAATCGAATTGTTAATAATCGCACTCCACACTATTTGAAAATCGGTAAAGTAGTTTGAAAAAAATGATCAAAAATATGTAAAAAGCAAGTGAGAAAGTCGGGCAAGCCCGACTATAAGATACTCTATACCAGTTAATGCCGTCGCTCGCGTTTGCTCGCTAGTTATACGTGCTATACGCGTTATATGGTGTTTTACGCGTTCTACGCGTAACTTGTGTATCGTTCATCCGATATTTATCATTTCGTCAGCAAATCGATAAATAATTTCGATTACTAGATATCATTAGAATGTACGAACAATCTATCATCA
The DNA here is from genome assembly GCA_037044535.1 of Lordiphosa magnipectinata. Classification (NCBI taxonomy): domain Eukaryota; kingdom Metazoa; phylum Arthropoda; class Insecta; order Diptera; family Drosophilidae; genus Lordiphosa; species Lordiphosa magnipectinata. The sequence continues at coordinate 47,496 of JBAMBO010000827.1, forward strand.
AAACTGTGGGAGATATGACGATTTTTCCAAATTACGGGGGCGGGAGGGGGCGTGGCAAAAATTAATGTCCCATACATGTCAAACCTCTATTACTATCTCCGAGATCTCTTCGTTCATACGGACGGACGGACGGACAGACGGACATGGCTATATCGACTCGGCTGTTGATGCTGATCAAGAATATATATACTTTATATGGTCGGAAATGATTCCTTCTCCCTGTTACATACTTTTGCACAAACTTAATATACTTTGTGCACCTTTGGTACAGAGTATAAAAACGATTCTTTGCTCGAAAACGCAAAAAGTGGTGTCTTGAGATTTAAAAAAAAAAACAAATTTCATATGCTTCGACTTTTGTTCTGTTCTGGAATATTCTTTCTGATCTGGCTATTCGCCCACTTCTAATATTGACCAAAAGCGAAGAAAAATTTAAAAAAATGTAAACACATAAAATACTCAAATTTGACTATTAGTTCCTTCACTTAAATTGATCCAGCTACTATATTTATACATAGCGCGCGTTCGCCTGCATAAATCGATGACAAAAATCGACTATTTTTGTTTTTAGATTGTGCTGGTGAACAGGCATGATGTGCAATCATGATTGCTAATTTTCGTGTTTGTGTTAGATGTGAATACATCAAAGAAATAGTTTGTTAGAATCGCTTGATTGTGATTTGTTATCGATAGCACACAGCTGTCAGTTGTAAACAAACAGGTAATTTTGTAAAGGCCAATGCAAAATGAATGTGGAAACCTCTTTGTTATTAATTAATGAATTGGCAGAGGACTTGGATTCGCAAGGAGCTCACGGAAATTCGTGCAAGGCCCTGAAGGCTCTACTGGTTGTTGCGGAGGAGGAGGAAGGCTTGAAAAGCCGCCTATTCAAAACGAAGCAGCCTCGCGTGCGCTCCCACTTGTTCTTTAAAGTGACAATACAAAATTACAGAATGGACAAATTCAAGGATTATTTCATGATGTCCCGTGCATCGTTAAGGACTTTAAGCTTATAGCCCATTAAATACTTTATAAAAATGAACATTTGCAGACCCTTCTTTGCGTTGCCCTGGATGAACTAATAGCGAAAGTAACTCTTAAAAAAATCCAGCGTTATGTAATTTTGCTGCTGGAAAAACACAGGAGTTCTTCATATTACTAAATGACCGTTTTTATACTCCGTACCGAAGGTACATAGAGTATATTAAGTTTGTGCAAAAGTATGTAACAGGGAGAAGGAATCGTTTATGACCCTATTAAGTATATATATTCTTGATCAGCATCAACAGCCGAGTCGATATAGCCATGTCCGTCTGTCCGTCTGTCTGTCCGTATGAACGAAGAGATCACAGATGGTAAGAGATAGAGGTTTGACATGTATGGGGCATATATTTCTTATACTTGCAGGCAGATCAAGTTTATTTTCAATTTTTGCCACGCCCCTCGCGCTCCCCGCAATTTGGAAAAAACGTCATACCTCCCACAGTTTTGATAATACACCCAAAAAAATGAGAAACCTAGAATTAAGGTTAAGCCCTTTATCGGAACTTTTGGCATTTCTGTACACACACACATACTTGAGGTGCGCGTCCCGCTTGTTGTGATTCTTCGAATAAAATCAAAAAAATTAAGTTATTGGCGGTGCTTTCTGCAAATGTTGGTAAGTTTTATATAGCTTGAAATATATTTCTTACTGCAAATAAAGCCGTGAACGGAGCTCAAGTTAAAAACAATGTGAAAAAACAATGTGAAACAATGTATTTACATAAGTGCGAGCATATGTATATATGTAAGTGTGTCCGTTCTTGCTTTCTTGTGTTGATTGTGATAATTTATTACAAATACATTTTGGACATGGAGAACTTTCTACGAGATTTACAGTGCGGGAAGCTGTTAGAATGCTTACAAGGTAATAAACTAGCTGTGAATTGGTAATATGAACAAATATTAAACTAAATTATTGTTATGTTTTTACAGAGCACGGAATTGATGCAGACAGCGATGGCCTATTTACGCCGGAGCAGCTTAACTTCATTGTACCGAAACAATTATTCGGAGTTCGTATCATTTTTGAGCACAAGCTAAAAAGTTTAAATAAATCGGTAAGTTGAGTGTATATATGTTGGAGGAACAAAAGCGCACACGCTCATTCTTACTCCAAGTGATAGTCTTCGAGTGTGTCTGCGAGAGAGCGGTAAAAAGATCATGCGAGCGAGAGAGCGGTCATGATGTTTGTAGTGGCGCTTGTAGTTACTAATATTCTGCCAAAAAGTATACATCTTTTGCAAGCCTTAGTCTGAGTATTCTTTTGCATGCCTATAAGTATACAGCGAAAAATACTGGTAATAATTCAGTACTTTGGAAACCCTAACCAGCTGTCAATTTGACAAGTCTAGACCACGGTGGGGAAAGAAGAAGATGTAATTGTCAGAACCGACTTCCAACCATTTCCGCTTGGTCAGAGTCGTTCTTTCCCATCTAGCTACAGTCGAGTCCAGTTGTGCCCGTGAAGCCCAAAAATATCAAGTTTTATTGTGCATCCAGGGGAAAAGATACTACAGCTGCAGCTTTTGTATCGCTGTTTCCATAGTGAGTGCTACTAACAGCTTTTGATAGCAAACGGAGTGATCGTGTTTTTTTTATATAGTTGGAAGTAACCCAAATTAAACCCATCCACGGATGCAGACACAATTTACCATTCTTGAGACGCTTATCGACAACCGGGAAAGTTTAACAACCTCCTACTCACGGTGCCAGTCCCTCAGGGTAATTAAATACAATTATCACGCTTCTCTCTGCGTTTAGTTACATTTGGACCAATTTCTTCTCTTTAGGAATTGGCACCCAGTTCTATATCTCCAAAAGCTCGTTGCTAACCGCAGTGCATGAAGAGAGTTTGGGAAGACCAGCTGACGCTGCTCTCAACAAATCATCCAGTCAGAATTTACCTGCAGTGCGAAAGGCAGCATAGAATTTTGGGAAGCGATCCCAAAAGCGAATCGCCAGCTGAAAGTCGCCTAAATCTGGCCAGCTCAGTGACCAGTGTCCGTACCAGTGTGCCTGTGCGATCTCAACGAGAAAATCAACGTCAAGATTCTGCCCTCAGCAGATGCTCGGAGTACAATTTTTAAGTTTTTTTCCCTGGTGCCAAATGGTTTAAACAGCAAGTGTGTGATTATGTGGTACCCAAATTAACTCCCTTAAATGCATTGAAGTTGCCATAAATTCAGTTAAAGTCAAGTGAACCATTAGGGCTATCGACCCAGTGCAAGATCAAATGTGTTTTGGTACCTACGAATGGTTCACTTAACTAAGTTAAATATAATATATAAACATTTAAAATCAATTAAGTGGAGCTTAAGTGAAAAACAAGCTTTTTCCCCAAAAAGCTCGTTTTGTTTACGTTTTTGTGCAACAGAACATGTGCTAAATTGGAGCTCTTAAACCGCTCTTGCTGTAAACTAACCTATAAAGCTTTTTAATCAATTTTAAGACCAGCAATTACACACCAACCGAAAGATCTTTCTGCGTGGGAATTGTGCGGTAAGTAAACAAAGAAAAAATAATGGAAAAGCTTTGTCACCTTCTGTGATGAGCCTATTGAGTTTGCAGAGGCTTAGCCACATTGTTTTGTTTTGCACCATAGTACTACTTAACCTCAGCCAAAGCTCGGCTTCAGCGTTGTACCCGACCTAGGCTAATGAAAGCTTCGAAATTTTTTGGTGAACGAACACCAGCGACCTACACTATCCAACAAAAGTTTATTACCCTCGCTTCAGGAGTTAGAAGAGAAATTTATTTTTAAAGCGATGAGTGGCGCATTTTAAATCTAAATTAAAATGCTACATACTTAAACAGAACTTATCTAATCATATTCTATATCCTATATATATTTTTCCTATATATATCATGCATATACTTATATAAATTTTATGGGTTTTCAGCTACATATACTCACACTTGCCTAGGTTATATTTTTTGATTAAAAGTTTTCTTTGTGTTTTTGCGATGAATCCCTAAATCTATAATTTGATAATCAACTTAATATTAGTGCTGCGAATAGATCTTTTTTTTGTTTAAGCGTAGTTGAATTTAATGAAGTTTTTTGTATTGAAGTTCAAATAAGATATATTGTTATGGCCTAGGATAAAATTATAATATTAAGTTTTTTTTGTTTCTAATTCATTATGGAGTTCGTTGAAGTTAGGAATAAACCTATTGTTGCAAAAACGATTTGCTAAATTAATACTTATTGGGAGCCATGCATCGTTTGAAGGAAGGAATGATGATTTACTGGTAGAGCTATGTTTTTTTTGGGATCACCGGTTAAACGTAACCTAACCATAACCCCTGCCTGTCACAAATATTTTTCGCGCTTTTAATGTATTTTTCCACAAAACTTTATTTTTTAGAACGGTGTCGATGAAAAAGGGGAGAAGCCCTACAATCCAAACCTGTCCAAGGCAAGTATTTACGAAATAATATTACATATGTATGTATGCACATAGTTCTAAATTTTATATTTTGTTAGTTGAGCGCTGCGTCCATGTTAAGGCAATCTGGGGTCTTCAAGTCCATTGAAGCGCATCATCAGCTTTATGGATGCTTGGAGCAGCCGCATCGCTAAGATATTTGTGGGATTATTTGTGACCACTTGGTGACTAACTTCATCGAGTGGAAACCAAATAAGTTTCAAATTACTGCTATTGAAATAGTTGAGCTATTTACCACCAAATTAAAGAGTTATACGTATTTACATAAATTTCTTATTTTTATTTGCTAGTTTTTTAGCCACAGCATAGCCCGCACAGGAGCAATCATATTCGTCCACATCAAATAAAAATTTTCTTGATCAGCATGATGGGCTGAGTTGATATGGTAATGGTATGGTAGTTAGTAATCATTTAGATTCTAGTGTGTTATAAGACGGAGTTAGTTTTGCTTTCTCATTATTTCTCTTTTAATGTTAAACTGATTTCAGGAAACTTACTATTTACCGATAAAAAACAAGCGACCTGGAGGATTGCTTTAAAGCAGATGTCGAAACACAGTGGCAAGGCATCGAAATATAATGCAGACCTCTACTGACAACGAAAACTGAGAGCCTTCCAAAGGTAAGTAAGTACATATATTTTAAATTTTCGAAAAAGCTGATAAAATGTTATTCTTCCAGCTTTAGATGACAATGAGGCTGGACTTTCGAAGTTTATTTAAAATGCAATGTTGGGTCTTTCGAAGAATCCCTATAACACTGGCAGAAGACCTTCAATAGTCGTAAAGGCTGCATCGCAACTGCCGGTCATCAACTTAATTCCATATTGGAGGAATGGACAATACTCAAAGTTTTGGACACAAAGTGGTAATATTCCATATTAATAATGTGAAATATTTATTAATACTATAATTTAACCAAACTAGTTTAAGTTATTAATATAAATTTAATGTAAAACCAAAATAAGCTTTAAGTTAAGGGTTAATAATAAAGAAATTACAAAATATGCTGGGTATGCTTGCTTTGCGGATATACATTGCCAAATTTTTAAGGAAAAATTGATCTTACATTTGGTAAGAAGCTACCTTAAATAAAGGCAGTATTTTGCCTTAGACCAAGGAATTTGGAGCTTTGGCTTAAAGCCTAAATTGACCTAAAATTAAGGGATGTCATAACCACTCTTTGTGGATATAAATTGCCAAATTTTGAGGAATAATTGACCTTACAATTGGCAAGTAATTACCTAAAAGGTAGGCAATATTTTGCCATAGTTTTAACTTAAAATTTTGTCAAAGTTTAGGATGTTATAACTTCTATTTGTGGAAATAAATGGTCAACTTTCTGGGGAATATTTGACCTCACAGTCGGGAAAAAAAATTCTATAAATTTATGCAATTTTTTGCCTTATAGAAAGGTTTAAATGACTAAAAGCTTAAGGTCATAAGCAACCTTAAAGTAAGGATGACATGTCTTTGGCGCCATTTTGAGGTCAAATCGCCATGATTTTTAGGTAATTTTCGGTGGTTTTGGGCAATTTATTGTTGTGGGTGTAGATTGTTCGTACCTGCCAGAGATATCTAGCGTGCAAAAATGTAAAATCAACTTGATTTGCGTGCAGACAATAGGTGTCTACATTTCAAATTTGGTTGCTCTATCCCTTCTAGTCTCTGAGATCTAGGTGTTCGCACAGACAGACGGACGCACAGACAGACGGACGTGGCTATATCGACTCGGCTGTTGATGCTGATCAAGAATATATATACTTTATAGGGTCGGAAATGATTCCTTCTCCCTGTTACATAGGTTTGCACAAACTTAATATACTCTGTGTAACTTTGGTACAGAGTATAAAAATGTCACAAAATTCTCTTTAAATATGTATCTTTTTTATGCCGAATTGTTCAAATAAAATATAGGATTGTATATATTATAAAAAAATAGTAAAAATACCCATTTTTTAACCTCTGAAACCCACGTAACCCCTTAATAATAACAATATTTCGATCTTATGCATAAGTGAAATGATGGAGGAACCTTAATTTTTCAGGTAACTTAGGCAAAACGTTCTGGAAGAGGTAATATCATTAAACTTACCTATTTCAGCTCTTAGTTTGTTGCTTTCTTCGAGAAATTCATATGAAGAAACTGGTTCATCTGGAACATATATGTAAAGAAACTCGGAAATGCTATTCATTTCTTGCAAAATTCTTAGTTCTTCGATATCCAAAATAGTTTTAAAAAAAGTTTCTACTTCATTTATTTTCTGAAAAATGTATCAATTTTTAGGATCTCCATTAATTTGTTTAATTTGTTTTATTTACTCACCAAACATACTTTTTCCACATAGTTTTCAAGATTTTCTGATATCCAAGTGACAGAAGATATAGATGGCTTTAGCATTACTGAGATCTCTTGTAATCGAAAGCGCATTATGTTTATAAATACAGGAGTAAGCGATGCTCGCAGCTGATCAAGCCGTTGCAAAGTTAGTTTGAGTGTAGTTGCTGGATGCAATATTCGTTCCTTACAATAAGCTACAGTGGAAGCCATATTTGGGACCTCCAAGTGCAGTTTCCACATCCACTCCGTTTCAGAGATCAGTTGCAGAATAGAACGATCCAAGTTAACGTTATATAGAGCTTCATCTTTGTTAATTGTTATGATTGGTGCGTTGAGTAGGCACCGAACTTCCTCCACGTAATCAAACCAAGCTTTGTGATAAGCCATCTCGTAGTGACAAATGATTCCGTTCATATAGTTGTAATACCGCACGGTCCGTTGTGCCTTTTTATGAGAGAGGACACACTGACGCAGTTTTAATGCTTGCATTGGTACATCAATTTTATTAAAAATGGAACGAATCCAAACAATTCGACCAGCAACTGGAGGGAGATTTCGTGGAATAAATGGATTTCCGCGCTCTTCATTGTAAACATCCTTCAGTAAGAACAATTCTTTTTCTAACATCTCGGCTACTTCCAAATAACGCCGATCAAGACAAAGGCACTCCAAATTTAAAGCTTCAAAGCGTTTTAGTACCAGCATTACTGACTCGGCTGATAAACATTCGGTGGAAAGCAATTTGACAAACTGTTGCATTCCAACTTCTGCTTCCTCAACCTCCTTTACAAATTTACCAAAATCCATATCAAATGTTTCAACTCGATAATTTAACGGATCGTACAACTTGCTACTTATTGTAATACGAGCACCCTTAATCATAGCGTTAAACCTTTCCATGCCACTAATCATTATTCGATCTAAAATAGAATACGTAATTTCAGTATTGGCAATCCATTTAACCTTTTCCAGGCGCTGCAGGAACTTTTCCAAACAAGTGAATATGTAAACGGACGATACAATCCAGGGCCGTTCATTGCCGCTTTTCATCTCCTCAACGGTATGTACGTATATACTCTTATAATTTTCCATAACTTCCTTACATTTTTCAATTTTTTCAATGAGCTCTGAAGATGGTATGTCCCAAAGACTGCGATGCTCATTATCTGTAATATAGTTTTTGCTAGTTATAGTAAGTTGATTGGAAATCTTCACCATCAAGCCAGTGACGTTAACGGGAGTGTTAAAGTAGTGCGCCGTTTTGGAAACATTGCGTACTGCTACCATAAGTCCAGGTAAACTACTAATAATAACGTCTGGTGAGGAACTGCGACCAGATGTGAATTAGATGAAACATGGTTGTTAAAAAATATCTTACCGATACAGTGGATCCCAAAATTTTTGTAATGACGATATATACCTTACATTATCTTTAGCTTCATTAAGAGCTAGTGTAACATGATTATCGATCTCAGCCCATCGCTAAATATAGTTTATTATATTAGCCACTAAACAGTAAACGCGAAAAGAAAACTTACATTGAGCAGTTTGGACGAGCGGGAAAGAGTCAGACAGTCCTTGTGGTTGTTAAAAGCTCTAGACGTTACAAATTCTGTTATCGAAGTATATCTGGCTAGCATTCGACGCCAGTTAACCAACATTTGTAAAGGTCCTACATCTGGTGAATCCCGCTGTATCTGCTTTCCTTCTACCAGAATGCCTTGTATCTGCCGAAGCCATTGCTCAAAGTAACGTTCTACCAATCTTACACGAGTCACTATTTTTGAACTGGCCTCGATTTGCCAGCGAACAAGCAAAAATCCCTTGAAGAGCTCATGCGAAACATCAAAATTTACTCGTGATGCCACTGTGGTTTCAGACGATTTCAGAAATGTATTGTACATGTTTAAGATGTGAAAAAACTTCTGTAATTGTTCTTTTTCCGCAAGGCCAAATTCTATTACTGCTTCAATAGAGGGTTTTAACACTTGATCCATAAATGATTTCACAACTTTCAAACACGAGTTGCGTTCTTCTGCGTTTATCATAAACATTGCAATCTCGTCGCTTACGTTACGATTTTCAACTGACTTATCATTCTGTTGCCGATACACGACCATCCACTTACCAATCAAATCAACTGTATCGGCCCTCAAACAAATTGTACGTTGTATCTCCGTGTACTTCAGCTTTTCCTGATAGCGACCTGAGTCAGGAGGATAACCGATCATGGCTGCATTACTTAGCATAACTGCCATGGGACCCTTTTCTTCGAATAGTCCGTTCAAATTTTCCACATATTTATTTTCATCTACGATTCCCGTTACCGCTTCCTCGGTATCTACTCCAGACATATCAGCAGATAGCTCCAAGACATACCGCTGGTTAGCACCAAGGCTAGAAATTCGTTGCTGACGCAGTTCACGCAATAGCTGAAAACGTTTTCGCAGTTGCTCTTCCCGTTCTTGGTCGCTTACGCTAGGCCTCCGCGCAGCTCGTTTTAAAATTGTTCGTGAAACTCCAAAGAGTTTACGCAGTCGCTTAACATTTCGGTCGGGATCCATTCTTTGCACGTTTTACACAAAAATATAATGTATAGTTTTTATTTGTAAGTGATTGTGAGTTTGTAATGATTATTTTTCCAGTATCTTTGCCAACACACCAATAACATATAAAAAGTGGCCTACTTTTTCATAAAAACAATAAAGAATATCGGTGAAGCCCGACTGTAACACAGTTCAACTCTAAACGAGAAAGCCAAGCTAACTTCATCTGTGCCGAAGTTTTTATACAATTGCAAATGCAAACGTCACAGTTTATGAACGATTAAATAAAATTTAAAAATTTTTGTAACTAAAACCCATTTTCCGACAGATAAACATCTGATTTCGACCAAATTTCGCGAATCTTTTTGAAAACATATCAAATTAACAATCGCCGAGTTTAAGAAAGATAAAATTGAAAACAAAAAAGGTTTTCTCACTAAGACTCATTTTCCGACCGATCGGTCCTATGCCAGCCTTCAGATATAGTCATCCGATTTCGACCAAATTTTGCGAATATATTTGAAAGCATATAAAATTAGTGATCAGTGAGTTTAACGACGCTAGCATAAAAAACCAAAAAAATTTCCTCCTTAGACTCATTTTCGACCGATCGGTCCTATGGTAACCATAAGATATAGTCACCCGATGTCGATCAACTTTTTCAAATTAGTTTGAAAGCGTTTAATATTAATAATCACCGACTTTAAGAACGATTGTAACGAGTCCTTTTTGACCCGAAAACCAATGCAGGCTATGCTCAGGGTAGTCGAGGATCGTTCCAACAAATTTATATTGGACTTGCAATAACAACACAAGGAATTCTTTATTCTATTATCCACCAGCGACGTGGTTCACTTTATTATTCACTTTGGTGTTTCACTTTGATGTTTTACTTATAACTATGGTACGTGCGCATAAACCTATCTGAGGTATCCTTGCCAAATCGCAAGGTACGCCTCCTATCCGGCTCACCGCCGTTTTCGCAGGGTTTCGTTGGCCAAAGACACGCCGTGCACGTCCAAGCAATCGCTTGACTCGCAGGTTCGTCTATTCCGCACAACTCCTACGTACTGCCCTACTATCGTCCTTCAAGGACTCAAAGGATGCGCTGGCTAGTCTGACCGCCTATAACGTCGAACCAGCGTTCGACACACAGGCTTTACGTGCGCACAGCTACCTTTCTCGATGATCGTCGATATCCTTCCGCTAGGATATCCTGTATCTGGTCTGTCTCCCGGTGTCTCCTTGTCTCCTTCTAGAACATTCGAGATCTTCCATACGGCACTTTCCTCTGCCTAGCAACAGCGCTCTTTATACCCGTTACTCGTAGAGTAAAAGGGTATACTAAAGTCGTGCAAATGTATGTAACAGCCAGAAGGAATCATTTCCGACCATATAAAGTATATATATTCTTGATCAGCATCAACAGCCGAGTCGATATAGCCATGTCCGTCTGTCCGTCTGTCCGTCCGTCCGTCCGTCCGTCCGTCCGTCCGTCCGTCCGTCCGTCTGTCTGTATGAACACCTAGATCTCAGAGACTAGAAGAGGTAGAGCCACCAATTTTGAAATTTAGACTCCTTTTGTCTGCACGCAGATCAAGTTTATTTCAAATTTTTGACACGCGCACCCACGCCCCCACAATAAAAAATGTTGAATAACTCCCACAATTTTTGAGATATCGATCTCAAATTTAAAACTTACATTTATATTCGCAACATCTATAAGCCCTGAAATTTTCATCAAGATCGGATGATAAATAGCCGAGTTAAAAAAATGTTGCATACTTTTCGGCTGACCCACCTCAGGCACACAGGAAGGCTATTAAACATTTGTTTTCATGAGTAACGGGTATATCGAATTCGGTTAAAGCCGACTTTAACTTACGCTCTCGTTTGAATTGCCATCGATATCGCCCCCTCAGCCAATTGGCGCGACTGCGACAACTAGCCTCTGCTCCAAACTTAACGGATCCTTCCGTTTATTAGCTGCGCATCCGCCGTCTGTCGTGCTGCTATTCCCCTGGACTCCCATTCATTTCCCCTCTCCCCTGAATTCGCCTTGTTTTCCCTTTATGCGGCGAATTCGCCGCACTTCCCCTTTCGAAGTCTACATTTTCCCTTTCGCTCCATGCCCTTCTGTCTGTGAGGGATAACCATTCCTCACACGATTTACTTGAAAACAAAAAAGTTTTTTTCACTGAGACCCATTTTCCGACCGATGGTTTCTGACTGAGAGACTAGTTTGCGTAGAAACAGACAGACGGACAGACGGACGGACGGACAGACGGACGGACAAAGATCAATCGACTCAGCTCGTCGCCCTGATCAAGAATATATATAGTTTATGGGGTCGGAAACGAATATTTCTATGCGTTGCAAACTTCTGGGCAAAATTATAATACCCTTTGCAAGGGTATTAAAAAAGCTAACTTCGGCAAACTCAGCAATAGATGGAGCCACTACTTTGACCATTTGATTGCCAGTTTGTTATATGGCAGCTATACGATATATTCATCAGATTTGGATCAAACTCGTCAAAATTGTGTGGAAACCGATAATATTCATAACTGGAAAGCTTAAAGACGCGACCACTAAAAACAAAAAAGTTTTTCTCACTAGAACTACTTTTTCAACTGATCGTTCCTATGGCGGCTATATGCTATAGTCATTCGATTAGAATCAAACTTGGCAGACTTTTGTGGTAGCATATAGTATTGATCAGTAACAAGTTTGAGAGCGGTAGCATTGAAACCATTTTTCATACTAAGACTTTTTCTCTGAACTAACTTTTGTATGGCAGCTATACTATATAGTTGTCCGATTTTCATCAAACTTGGTGAAATTATGTGAAAACATAGATAACTGAAATGTGAGGTTTGGGGGCGTTTGCACTGAAAACAAAAAAGTTTTTCTCACTAAAACTAGTTTTTCGACAGATCATTCCTATAAACAAACAAATACACAACGAAAACGGCCCAACAACACATCAACATTCCTTCTATACGTTACAAACATCTGCACAATTTTAATAAATTAATTATTATTTATTATTTATAAATAATTAAATTTTTTTTCAAGTAAATCGTTCTTAAGGTCGGTGATTATTAATATTAAACGCTTTCAAACTAATTTGAAAAATTTGGTCGAAATCAGATGACTATATCTTCAGGCTGCCATAGGACTTATCGGTCGGAAAATGAGTCTTAGTGAGATAAACTTTTTTGTTTTAAATTTTGTCGTTCTTAAACTTGGCGATTGTTAATTTGATATGTTTTCAAAAAGATTCGCGAAATGTGGTCGAAATCAGACGTTCATCTGACGGAATATGGATTTTAGTTACAAAAGTTTTTGATTTTTATCTAAGCGTTCTAAACTCTGTCATTTCAAAAACAGCTTTTGCAAGGGTATAAAAACTTCGGCACAGACGAAGTTAGCTTGGCCTTCTCGTTTAATTTAGAATTACATTGTCTAAATTTTAGAAAGAATTTTCTTATTTATAGGAATCGATTTTCTTACTTTTAGAAACTATTTTCTTAATTTTCGGAAAAAGTTTTCTAATATTTAGAAAATTTTTCTATATCCTAAAAAAAAAAATTTCTTGAAAATATTAAAAAATTTCTAAAATCAAGACAAATTGCTATAAATTTTAGGGTTGTTTATTTCTTAAATCAAGATCATTTTTCCATAATAATGAAAAAACATTTTGCAAATTTATTTAAAATTTATTTTTATTATTTTAGATTACATATAGATTATAAAATAAAACTTTGGTTTAATATAGCTATTGTTATTCAAAGTGTGAAATTGTGTGGGTGGGTTGACTAAAGATTGAGAATTGATAAGTGTTAAGTCTAAGTAGGATTCTTTTTTAAAACACATAAGGTGATCACAATATGTTGTTTCAAGTCGGTAAGTTTTGAAATGATCCAAATGAATGACATTCACGCATATGAGAAAAAAATTGATTAACATCAGCGAAAATTGTTAAACAAAGCTTGCAAGTAAAAGACATTTTCAATAATAAATAAAAAAAACGGGTGATGAACTCAATTCAATTAAAGCTATTTATAAGCTAAAGTTGTGAATTGAACCCTTTACTTTTCAGCGCTTAAGTCATTTATAAGTTCAGAAAGGCTTCTGTTCTTGACATCAGTTTCCAAATGAATGTCATGAAAAAACTTTTGAATAAATGTCCAAACTAAGCGACATTCATCTGGATATTTCTAATTAAGGACAAAGAAAAGCTTGAAACAGATGTTTACACATTTTAAAATATCTGGGAGCTTATAAAAAGCACCAGAAATGAAAACGTTAAACTCTGTCAAATTATACGGGCTCGATCAGACGCAGAAAATATTGGCTAAAGCGTAGTCTTTATGTTGACGCATTTATCAATGGCTTCTTTAAGATAACTCTTCAATTCGCCGATAGTTGATTTCCAGAACATAAACTTGTTTCAGGGAGGACTCCTTGTGCCAAGTTTTTCTCCTGCACAGTTCCGTTTTCCACGAGCTGTGGGAACCAATGCTGAGTGCATTCAGATGCATAGCAAAACATCCTGGGTATCTACATAAATATAAACAAAAAAAAGGTCATTAATAAATTGAATCAAAAATCAAAAACTTTAGGGCTAAAAAAATATACACTTTGTAAAAGTGGATTTCTTACCATTTAACTGAGCTTCATACGTCTCTAGGATATTAACGCTTTGCAGCTGTTGTTTTTGAAGCAATTAATGGCACGAACTGGACCTTGAAGTTTTTCCACTTCTCGAATAAGCCATTATTACTCTCGCTATGAAGTTTTAGAAAATCAGCTTCTATCTTGGGGAAAAACAAGAAAGAAAGTCGGTCAAGCCCGACTATAACATACTCTGCACCCTTAATGTCGCAGCTCGCATTTGGTCACGAGTCAAACGGCCAGTTAACACACAACGCAGGGCGCTCTCTAAGTCTCTCTCTCTCTCTCACTAAGATTGCTTCTGCTGAACGCAATACTTAGGTTATGGGTGGGGTGGGTGGGGGTTGTTAACTGACCGGTTTTTGCTCATAACTTGTGTATCGTTCATCCGATCTTTATCATTCCTTCAGCAAATCGATAAATAATTTTGAGTACTAGATATCTCTAAAGTACGAACCATCTATCATCAAAACTGTAGGAGATATGATTATTCCAAATTGCGGGGGCGCGAATGGGCGTGGCAAAAATTGAAAATTAACTTGATCTGCCTGCAAGTATAAGAAATATATGTCAAACCTCTATCTCTTACCATCTCTAAGATCTCTTCGTTCATACGGACGGACGGACGGACGGACAGACGGACAGACAGATAGACGGACATGGCTATATCAAACCGGCTGTTGATGCTGATCAAGAATATATATACTTTACAGGGTCCGAAATGATTCCTTCTCCCTGTTACATAATTCTGCACAAACTTAATATACTCTATGTACCTTCGGTACAGAGTATAAAAATTGTGTTATAGCCTATTTCCACTGGCTTCATTTCTTATCATTTTCATTTCTAAAAATGATGCTGTTTCCATTGACAAATCTTCATCATTTTGATATTCGCAATGCCACGTTGACAAAAACAGCTGAATGGTTTGATTTAAACAACAGGCGCCACTTTCAAACTCACGGGGAGTTTTTGCAATATTTACCCAAACAAAGCCATACCCGGCAGGAAAGCAATTACCCTGGGCGAACGCATTGTTAACGCCCTGAATAATCAGCAGAAAGCTAAATACACAACTTATTTTGACTTAATTATATTATAAACAAAATTGCGCCTTATTTTTAAATTCAAATCAATAGTTTATTGGTGATGACACTTTCTATTTCCAGAGAGTAACGAGTAGTGCCAGAGAGTAGCGAGTACTTTTTAAAAAAATACCAAATTCCTTCGTGGGGAATGCCATCATTTTTGAGAAATGAAGGAAATGAAGGGCAAAATGCAACAACAATTTGTATGGAAGAAATTATATCATTTTCTTCATTTCTTGTCATTTCAAGAAATGAAGCTTCATTTCTTTGGTGGAAATAGGCTATTAAGCAAATTAATAATAATAATAATGTTAATAAGTTCTTACCAAATCATAGCCGAAGGACTGCTTCAAAATGGGAAGCTCATCGAAAATGTTTTCAAGGGTAGTGGATGTTTTAAGAGATTCGGTTCTCCATTCAAAAGTAATAGCCTATTTCCACTGGCTTCATTTCTTATCATTTTCATTTCTAAAAATGATGCTGTTTCCATTGACAAATCTTCATCATTTTGATATTCGCAATGCCACGTTGACAAAAACAGCTGAATGGTTTGATTTAAACAACAGGCGCCACTTTCAAACTCACGGGGAGTTTTTGCAATATTTACCCAAAAAAAGACATACCCGGCAGGAAAGCAATTACCCTGGGCGAACGCATTGTGAACGCCCTGAATATTCAGCAGAAAGCTAAATACACAACTTATTTTGACTAAATTATATTATAAACAAAATTGCGCCTTATTTTTAAATTCAAATCAATAGTTTATTGGTGATGACACTTTCTATTTCCAGAGAGTAACGAGTATTGCCAGAGAATAGCGAGTACTTTTTAAAAAAATACCAAATTCCTTCGTGGGGAATGCCATCATTTTTGAGAAATGAAGGAAATGAAGGGCAAAATGCAACAACAATTTGTATGGAAGAAATGATATCATTTTCTTCATTTCTTGTCATTTCAAGAAATGAAGCTTCATTTCTTTGGTGGAAATAGGCTATAAGATCCCATTTGATGTCTATCTTGACCCGTCAATTTACCCGTCTCCATTATAGTCTAACTCATACAACATTTTTGAAAATTACGCGATTCTTTTAACAGTTCGATATATACCTCCTACCCCAACACCCGTCTCTATTGCCATCCATAAAACCTTCATAATAATATAAGGTCATACGAAAAATTTGCAAATTTTGACCTGCTCAATCCACGCCTCTTATTTACCAACGCCTGCACTTTCGTAAATGCTAAAATGAAAATTTGACAAATTTCGCGGTTTTCGGTCTAAGCCTCTTATATACGCGTCTTCAATTGCCATCTATCCCCAACCTTCATAGTTTACTTAGGTCCTTTGAAAATTTCGCGATTTTCTCGACCATTTGATCTTCTCCTCCTATTTACCCGCCGGTTTACCGTTCCTTATGATAATCAAAACTCAAATGAAAATTTTGGAAATTTCTCGATTTTCTTGACCACTTGTTCCACATCTTCTTAATTTACCCGTGTACTCTAGCCGCCTTCATAAAAATCTGAAATGAATACACAATTTGAAAATTTTCCAATATTTTAGAACTTCCAGGTACACCTTTCATTGGCTCGGTCTACAACTTTTATTTAACCGTCTATTTATGCCATCTGTATATTTTTATACACTGTACCGAAGGTACATAGAGTATATTAAGTTTGTGCAAAAGTATGTAACAGGGAGAAGGAATCGTTTCCGACCCTATAAAGTATATATATTCTTGATCAGCATCAACAGCCGATTCGATATAGCCATGTCCGTCTGTCCGTCTGTCCGTCCGTCCGTATGAACGAAGAGATCTCAGAGATGGTAAGAGATAGAGGTTTGACATGTATGGGGCATATATTTCTTATACTTGCAGGCAGATCAAGTTTATTTTCAATTTTTTTGTTTTGGAAAAAACGTCATATCTCCTACAATTTTGAAGATAGACCATTCGTACCTAGAGATACCTTGTAAACAAAATTATTTATCGATTTGCTGAAGGAATGATAAAGATCGGATGAACGATACTCAAGTTATGAGCAAAAAACGGCCAGTAAACACCCCCCACCCATCACCACAGCATTCTATTGAACGGCAATCTTAGTGAGAGAGACAGAGAGAGAGAGAGAGTGAAACTTAGAGATGAGCGCGTATAACTCATGAGCAAATGCGAGCTGCGACGTTAAGGCTACAGAGTATGTTGTAGTCGGGCTTGACCGACTTTCTTTCTTGTTTATAATAATCTAAGCTCAAGAATGCGAATTTTTGTAAATGGCGCCATTTTTATACATTTTTTATAGAAATACATATTTTGCATATTTATTGCATATTTTGCATATTTGTTTGCATATGCAAAATCTCAATCAACATTCATTTAAAAAAGTGCATAAACTCCGATGTCTAATCATCAGTAATGAACAGTTTAGTTGGACAGTTAGTGTCTATATAAAGCCAATTTGCAACAGAATATATCAACAAAAAATTGTAATTCAATAGTTGTTCCTTATTTAAACTGACCTACGGCCGGCTAACATCTATTTACAACACTTTGAAACTAACTAAAAAAATATTTTACCTTTTTTTGCAGAATCTCAACGGGTCGAAGGTTACAACTTTCAAACCTACATATGGGATGTCCGTACTGCGATTGAGAAATCAAAGAACCGCGTTTATAAAGCCAATTCAGACTCCAAAAAACTTAAAATGTCCGAAGAACCACCAATATAATAAATAGCCTGCGTTACTTAGTTCCGAAAATTTTTTTAGGAGTCGATTTGGAGTCGATTTTCGTGTAAACATTAGTATCCAAACGTTATTATCAAATCAAAAAACGTTGTATAGAAAGTGACAAAAATACCTATGGTTAAGAGAAAATTCGGAATCGTTTGAGCAGTTGAAACCGATTACTCAATCCCAAGTGAAATCAGTTCGATTGCAAAGGACCACGAAGTCTAGTAACTACAGATTTGCTTCTCACTTACATATAAATTTATACAACTTAAATTTGAAATAGAAAAGTTAACACGAAAATCGTCTAGGAATTCGGAACAGGTCCTACTTTTTTTTCACAAAATTCTTGACCATTTTCCATACTTTTGCGAAAAGTTATATTTTAGCAAACTTTCAAGTATTTGGACCAAAAAGAAAGAAAACTGTACTTATCAATTGTAGGGTGAAGAACTGAAATTGGTTGTCATAACCCACATCCTTTAGATCAAGATATGTTTTGATGAACGTGTTTTGATCTGTGTATTTTCAAATTTTTAGGTTTTGTGGCGAATTTTGCGGCATAACATTGTTACTTAATGTGGCCACAAAACCTAAAACTGTAAGACCACGTTTATCAAAATATATCTTGATATACAGGATGTGGGTTATGACAACCAATTTCAGTTCTTCACACTACAATTCATAAGGACAGTTTGCTCACATCTTTGTCCTTTATTTGTAAACCTGTGAAATCAATGAATACAAGTTGTGATATAATCTTAATAGGTTTATACCCGGTGACCGCCAATTTACTCACCAAACTTCACGTTCAGACTTTAATTAAATTCTGTGTTATGGCCTGAAGCCACTAAAGAACCGGTTTTAAGACACTTTAAAATCGATTCGCTGACTTCATCGTGAGCAATACGAATCAGTGGTCTACACAGGAACCGTAGTAATGATTTGTAAGAGGGAATTATTATTTTAATAAATGTGAACAAATAATCACAGTTTTTAAGTATTAAATATAAACAAAACAAATTTTTGTTTTATGTTTTCCCCTAAAAAAGCGATCAATAAAATCATTACTTACGGTTTCACAATGAGCACATCTAACATCAGAGTATTTTATTAAGGCATTTTAGACTAATAACCATTTTCCCTATTTTAAGTTTTTGTGTTGTCAAATTGTTAATTGGGTCAGTGCCTGATAGCAACATGCTACAATCATGACAAATTTCGGTAGGATGGATGACGTTGGATGCTAAATATTGGATGTGTTCAGTATGATTAGCCTATAAGACGGATATACCAAAGATTAAAATATACCAACATACATTCATGGCATCCACTTTTATATATAAATACATATATGTAGATGTTGAATATAGCCAGAAACAATGAAAATATATATATATTTTTTTAATGCATATTGTTTTATATGTGGTAAAAAATTATTAAAAAGTAAGTATAAATGAACCGACCAGAAAAACACGAGTAAAGCATGCCTGCAAAAGTGCTCTGTTAAGCATGCCCGCTAAAGTCAGGAGTATACCACTCTTGTTTCATTTACGGGTACCGCATGCCAGCAAAAGTACGCTGTAATGCGTACATGCAAAAGCCTGGGGTATGTAAGACATGATAAAATCGCCGGTAACGCATGCCTACTTAATTTAGGGGTGATTAATGTCTTGAGTTCTTCAGCCAACGTCTCAGGTCTTCCTACCTACGATATACAAAGTTGGCACATCTGAAGTACTGAGTTTGTAGAGAGAAAAGCAGAACCCGAAGGCTGTCGCGTGACGGCACCCAAACGGTTAGCGGTTACAACAACAACCCCTGAGTTTCACGGCGTTGCTTAACAAAAGCGAATGGGAACTTTTAGGTTTCTCATGCCTACTGACGTGCGAAGAAGGCATGAAATATGTACTTCTGGCATGCATACAAATCCGACTGAGTAGTCGCGACAGTCACACATTGACAATCGAACACATGTACAGAAATCAGCATACTTACATACATACATAAGGAAAATTGAAATGAATTTCACGCTAAAAATTTATCCTGACATACATACAAATGAAGAGTACCATTTTTTGTGGATAGCCACGATTGATTTTCACGTGTGACTTCGGCCACCGGTGGCTATGTGCTGGGAGGACATTTGTGTTTACTTACCGATTTTTGACAATCTTGCAAATTTGAAAAAAAAAACGAGAAGGCCAAGCTAACTTCGTCTGTGCCGAAGTTTTTATACCCTTGCAAAAGCTGTTTTTGAAATGACAGAGTTTAGAACGCTTAGATAAAAATCAAAAACTTTTGTAACTAAAATCCATTTTCCGTCAGATGAACGTCTGATTTCGACCACATTTCGCGAATCTTTTTGAAAACATATAAAATTAACAATCGCCAAGTTTAAGAACGACAAAATTTAAAACAAAAAAGTTTATCTCACTAAGACTCATTTTCCGACCGATAAGTCCTATGGCAGCCTGAAGATATAGTCATCTGATTTCGACCAAATTTTTCAAATTAGTTTGAAAGCGTTTAATATTAATAATCACCGACCTTAAGAACGATTTACTTGAAAAAAAATATTTTTTTTTTCACTAAGACCCATTTTCCGACCGATCGGTCCTATGGAAGCTATAAGATATAGTCATCCGATTTTGACCAAAGTTTGCAAATCTGTTTGAAAGCATATAATATTATTAAGGGACGAGTTTGAGGACGCTAACAGTGAAACCAAAAAAGTTTTTCTCAGTAAGACCCATTTTCCGACCGATCGGTCCTATGGCAGCTATAAGATATGGTCATCCGATATTGACCAAAGTTTGCAAATCTCTTTGAAAACATATAATATTAATAATGACCGTGTTTGGGAACGCTAACATTAAGAACAAAAAAGTGTTTCTCACTAAGACCCATTTTTTGACCGATGGTTCCTATGGCAGCTATAAGATATAGTCATCCGATCCGGTCGGTTCCGACATATTAGCAGCGTGCAGTAAAAAGAAGACTCTGTGCAAAATTTCAGCTCGATAGCTTTAAAACTGAGAGACTAGTTTGCGTAGAAACAGACGGACAGACAGACGGACAGACAGACGGACAGACAGACGGACAGACAGACAGACAGACAGACAGACGGACGGACAAAGCTCAATCGACTCAGCTCGTCGCCCTGATCAAGAATATATATAGTTTATGGGGTCGGAAATGAATATTTCTATGCGTTGCAAACTTCTGGGCAAAATTATAATACCCTTTGCAAGGGTATAATAACTGCAGGCCCAGTCAACTCTTTGGGAATTATTCTACGGAGCTGCTCCCGCGTCAATGCCTTCAAAGATACCCAAAAAATTATAGCTTTGTAAATTTTGTTCATTTATTTGTATGTATGAATGTTGGAATGCGTACTTACCATGAAAAACAGGCTCCAAAGCTGCCCCCTTTAGATCATGATGCAATAAGTATAAGGTGGTCCCGTCAGTAAAAGCTGTACTTATTGTAAAAGCTTTATTATGAAAGCTTTTGTTTGTCGTGTGTGTGAGTGAAATGACAACATTTTCTGTGTTTAACCCTTATTATGGCAGTGGGGTACATTTACCGCCTACTGTAGCAACTTATGCAAAAATGAATTCTATAGGTGTAGGAAAATGTCCTATTGTCTGACAACATATTGGAGAGTCCCAATTTTTTGATCATGTACCTTGCCACGTACTCGATGGCATCCTCTAAAAGCTCGTCCAAGCTATTTTCTAGACTTGGAGGTAGTTCAATCGAAGAAACGTCACAGTACAATTTTTTTTTTGTCCATTTTTGGGAACATAAAAAAAAATGGGATTTTAAATTTATAAATAAAATATTTTCGACAATAATTGGGTTAAGAAACAATCGAAAAAACCGACAAAAATCGTCCGCTACGAACCTACTGTGTTGACAGCCAGCTGAGCACTGACAATAATATACTAAACGAGAGAGCCGCTCACACGACAGGACCACCTTATACTTATTGCATCATGCTTTAAGTAAAGTAAAATTGGCTCAAACAGCACCTCAGGGAGGGCCAGGGCCAAGCTTCACTCGATCTCTTGGCGTGTGTGTGCTTATAATTTTTCGCACAAGAGAAAGGGACCTACAGTTTAAAGCCGAATCCGAACGGCAATAGTTAGAGAAATTGCTTTTTCATGGCTAGTTACTTCACAGCTGGCGCCAGTAGCCAGTAGGTGAAGGTGATCGGGTGTGTAAAAGCTTTTTTCTAAAGAAAGAAAAAACTTTTTCTATTAGATGGTCCGAGGCGGGATCGAACCCACAACCTCCCGCACCAGCCGCCACACATACGACTGGTACGCCACGCCCGACCACAAAGCCGCAAGCATGTACCGGGTGTCAAATTCTTTCATGCACCGAAATGTGTTGTATATATATATCTATATCTATATAATATCTATTCAAAATCAAAAACAACGATTAATTGCGAATTCTAAATTATTAAAAATAAAACTATAGAAACACTTCACCTCTTTGTATTATAATAGGCGATTTTAAGCCCCACGGACCTGTAAGGGGCAATCAACATACTCTTCTTCCGTTTCGTTCACTCGCATTTATTGCTAGCATACGCTAAGGGACAGCTTTTTGCCGACGAGACCACCTTATACTTATTCCATCATGCACCACAGGCCATGGCTGGCGTGCGAAAGGGAGGGAACGTGAGAGAGCGATCGATAGGCGAAAGAGAGGACTATCGTCGTGTGGCATGCGTTCGCCACACAGCCAGAGCAGCGACGTCGACACCAAAGCCGAAGATCGACAGCGCGCAACCCGAAAATTGGGTCAAGGCTCGAAAATTGGCGGAAGCAATTAATCAAGTTTGGCGACTAGAAACGGACGGACGCGTTACGGTATCAAGGTTGCCGACTAGAAACGGACAGACGCGTTATGAATCGGGAGCGGCAAAGTCAAGTAACGGGAGCGAAGAAAATGGAAAAGTCCAAGTGAAGTAAGCGGCATTCAACGGAGCAAGCGGAAGAGCGAGAAAGCAAGAGAAGGCGAGAAAAGAGGAGCCCCATCTGTGACCCGAGCAGAAGTGAGCGTGGGGAGGCGAGATGGGGGGAAGGCCGGCGGGGTGGCTTTGGCGTAGAAGAAAGGGGGGCTGGGATTTATTCGGCCGTTGCGTGGCAGTGGCCGTGAAGGGAGGGCTAGGTTTTCTCTGTCCTGAAGTCCCAGCAACAAATAAGTTTGGCTATGGGAGACCTTGGAGAGACTGAGACTCGCACCTTGGCCTTGAAAACTTCATTATAACTTGCCGCCCCCAACTTATGTATTTATGATTTCAATTCAACAAGTCAATCCTCAAAACACTTCACGTATGGTGATATGGAGTTCACGCCAATTTAAATTTTGGAAGTATCATAGTGGACAAAACCAAAGTCTAAGGAAGAATTCTAGAGCCTGTTCAGCATCTTTCGTGACAACCAAGTTTAAAGTGTGTGATGCGCATCTAAAGTGTCTTGGCAAAATAATTTCAGCAACTGCTGAACTATCCAGGTCTATTTCTTTTAAGTCAGACTCTTCTAAAAACTGTACACTGTACTATGCCTTACAGTAGTTGGATGAATTATCTGTAACCGTTCGACATATATTGGTATTTCTAAGTCCGTATTTTCTATGAACTTCAGCTAATATAGTAGCAAGTATTTTATGTGTGTGTGGGAAAATCGCACACGTTTATATGCGACCACGAGAGAGTAACGATTGCTATCTATAACTATATAGTGGCCAGTTACACCAAAGTAGCTTTGGTTATTGCAACTCCAGAAATCGGCAATCGTACAAATAAAATGGGTAAACCGGGTTTCAGTACAAAATTGGTGTTAAAATCGAAAAATTTTTGGGAACGTGAAAATGGGAGCACGGCTAATATTATAGTTCTCCTTCCTCTTATATAGCTAGGATCGTATAGTTTTTGAACAGGGAATGTTTACTGGACGTCCAGTAATAGCCACAAACAGGTCCCTGAAACTTTTTTCTTCAACATGGCAAAGCGGCTACATCTTGGCTATAATATAATCGAAAGTACCTAGTTCCTTACCTATTGACAAGGTAAGGTATTTAGGTATTTGCACCTAGGTACTTCCAAACACTGAGTAGACGTCACAACAAACAAATGCCACGAACAAATGCCTTGTGAAGTGAACCAAAAACCCGATCACGCGCATCGTAAGAGCACGGCGCCGAGCAGACAACAGTTCAAAAGAAAAAATATATTTTCCTAAATAAATAAACTCAAAATGATGATTATAACCCAAAACACCCTCAACTTGGAGGCGTGAGGATCGCAGTAACGCCAGTTCATGGTCAGTCAGTGCTTTCTGCTAGAAATTTCGAATCTTCTAAATGAAAATTTAAATTTGTCGCTTATGCCTATGAAACTTAAAGATTGACATGGCTAGAAGATGGCCTTTTAGCACCGCTTGCGTTTCGGTTTTGGGCGTCTCAGCTTGGGCTTGGGCTTCGGTTTGCATGCGCGCTAAGAGATGCGAAAGCGCTTGGGCGCTTTGGGTTTGCATCCCCTCTTCTTGCGTTTGACGTTTCGGGGCCTTTTTCTTTTTGGGAACACACCCCATAGCATCGGACATATCCATTTCGCTGTCGCTGCTAAGATGAAAGTTGGTGCGATAGCAGCTGTCATCATCCGAGTCTGAATAGTCGAATCGATTTCTGTTTCTATAACGGAAGACTTCCTGAAAAAAAATCATTTACTATATATTCGAATTTTCTTTTTAATTTCTCTTACCGGTGAATATAGCCAGCGTCGGCTCTTGGGCACAATGTTCCAGTAGCGTATCGCCTTATCCACTAGGTCGTGTCCATTATAGTCAGAGATTAGCCGGTATTCACTCATAAAGTTTACAATCGGATTGCGCATCATATCCCCCAAAGACTTGGTAGTATTTTTGGATTTATTCTGTAGTTTTGGTCGTTGCTTTGGCTTGTATTCTTTATCGTCGTAATTGATATATATATGGGGTTTAGTGACCTGTTTTTGATTTTATTCAACTCGTGGCCCTGCTAAGGAGGATTATGGACGGATAGCCCAACCACCTAGCAGCAGCCATAAGCAACAGAATTAATTACAACAAATTGGGAAACAAACACCTTCAAACAAAAAAAACCATAGCCGAAATTCGGGCTGCGAATCTACAATAGTGTAATTCCTATGTCTTTATTTTCCCCCTCCATAGTTTAAATACTAACTGGATGTTTGTTTGAAGTGTGAACTGCAAAACAAGTCCGCTGATGAGAGAATTTGGTTATTCTCGAAACAGCGATCGTTGTACGGACATACCCAATTTCTATTCCAAAATGTTGTAATTCATATCTGTTGGTTTGTGTTGGTTATAAAGACTTATAATCAACCAAAGACCTTGAGCTAGCCAGTTGTAACATTAATTGATATCATGGTTATTCTTTTGGCGCTTTGGCTTTGGCTTTCTCTTTCCTTCTTCACTATCGTCATTCTCCAAGGACTTCGTAAGGTTTGAGCGTTTTCGCTTTCTCTTTCTTTCGTCTTCATCGACATTTTTGTACCCTCGTAGAATGTATATTAAAATTGTCCAGATGTTTGTAACGCATAGAAGGAAGTATCTCCGACCACATATAGTATATATATTCTTGATCAGCATGACGAGCTGAGTTGACATAGCCATGTCCGTCTATCCGTCTCTTTCTATGCTATCTCCTCCGTCTGTTTTAAAGCTATCTTAAAAAAACTTTGCACTAAGTCTCTTGGTACAAATACGCTGCACATTTGTCGGAATCGGCCGGATCGGATGACTATAGCATAAAGCTGCCATAGGAACGATCGGTTCAAAAAGTAGTTCTGGTGAGAAAAACTTTTTTGTTTTCAATGGTAGCGTCTTTAAGCTTTCCAGTTATGAATATTATCGGTTTCCACACAATTTTGACGAGTTTGATCCAAATCTGATGAATATATCGTATAGCTGCCATATAAAAACTGGCAAGCAAATGGACAAGGGTATATAAACTTCGGTCGAGCCGAAGTTAGCTTCCTCTATTTTTTTGTTTGTTATTTGTTCCAAGTCGCCATTAAAATCAGCATTCTCTATGGACACACTGCTGCTCGATAAATTGCTCGCATCATCTCCTTCACTCGTCACCCCGCTGGAAATTGTCAGGTTGCTCTCAGATCCCAACAACGACATATTTATGTATGGTCAAAAAACAAATTGTTACTAATATTTTGTTTGCTTTTGTAAAAAAATTTCACTAAAAATTGAACAAAAATATATATTTTTCTCCTCTAACGTGTGTTCAGTATGGGATGTTAGCACTAACCAAAGAAAGTCTTTTTCATGTGAAAAATTTAACTAAAATAATTCTAAATTAGATATTACAATTGCAGAATGCGAAACTATTTATCAAACAAAGATAAAGTAAATTAGCAAGTTTTGAAGGCCTTGCAGAACTTAACTCAAACAGAATCGAATGCTGCACTCGAAGATATTACAATTTCAGCGAAATACACAATGCTAAACTTGAATCTGGTGGCTAATGTAGATGAAAAAAAAATTAAAGAAAGAATCAATATAATCTCCTATCAGAGAGATTAAATAATAAATAAAATAAAACTTTGAAATCAGAGACTGCCCGACCTGAGACGTGTTTCCAGGTCGGTGCCCAATTTACAACTAACATCATAAAATGATTGAGCGCGTTCACCAGCATAAATCGATGACAAAAATCTAATATTTTTGTTAGATTGTGCTGGTAAACAGGCATGATGTGCAATCATGATTGCTAATTTTCGTGATTGTGTTAAATGTGAATACATCAAAGAAATAGTTTGTTAGAATTGCTTGATTGTGATTTGTTATCGATAGCACACAGCTGTCAGTTGTAAACAAACAAGTAATTTTGTCAAGGCAAACGCAAAATGAATGTGGAAACCTCTTTGTTTTTAAATAATGGACGTGGATTCGCAAGTAGCTCACGGAAATTCGTGCAAGGCCCTGAAGTCTTTACTGGTTGTTGCGGAGGAGAAAAACTTGAAAAGCCGCCTTTTCAAAAAGAAGCAGCCCCCGCGTACTCAATGGTTGCGACAGTACAAAAGTATAGAATGGACAAATTCAAGGATTATTTCATGATTGTAATGTGCGGAGTTTCAAAATAAAAAATAAATTTTGCTGTACTTTTATTTATTCATTTTTTGAGGCTACAAATTTATGTTGAGATGTCATAATAAATAAAATGTAAAAATATTAATTATTACGTTCAGTGGAGCAACTAACAAATTTTACAATTTGAATAGTCGCGCCAATAGTTCAAAGAAAAGTACTCGACTAGATCGCATTTGCAAGTCTGCGGTACGGTTCACTTGACAACCATGGTAGTGCGAATTCGATGACAGCACTTTCAAGATGTCGGACAATGTTAACTTACAGTGCTATGTTAGCGTACGGTTACTCTTATCTTAGCTTATGGTTACCCTTATGTTAGCTTACAGTTACAGTGAGGGTACTCATACCATACTACTCATAAAAAAAAAACATCTGAAAAGTAAACTAAGAGGAGTTGAAGAAAAAAAATTATAATAAAATTACTAAGGGAAAAATTAAGTGAACTAACAGGGAAACTAATAGAAATAATTTGAATAAAAGATATTACCAGTAAAATAGCCAGGGATTGGAAAACTATTCAAAATTAATTTGGATTAAAAGCTTAGTTAATGAACTACGATTAATTTACAAGGTATTTTTCAAATTTAGTTTATTAATGAAAAATGAATAATGCAAAGTAAAGAAAAAAAAAGAAAAATTAAAAGTGAAAGGAAAACTACTACAAACAATTTGACTGAAAATGAAGCGGCATTTAATAAGTTTTTTTTGGTGGTGATTTATAAAGATTATTATTGTTGAACTTAACATACCTCCTGAATGCACAAAATTACCATTTACACTTAATTATTAAATCATGTCTAGAATTACTTAAGTAACAACTACTACATATCATAATTGAGAACATTAATGAATTTAAATGGATTTGAATTTTAAGGGCGCTGTCCATGGCTACGAAAACAAAAATTTTTGTGTGTGACCGTTTAAAATTCGGTTTCTACCAATCGCGAAAAATGCTTACGTTTGCCCATACGTTGTGTTCAAAGTTAACATCGCCTTTAAATGCTGTTAACGCCTTATTTTTGCCGTGACGTCAGCAAAATAGGTTTTTGTGCGGCCAAATTGGAAGGCCAAATTTAAAATGAGTGCATCTAAAAAAGATTTCTGCAGAAAGCGTCGCCTAATGTCACTTTCTATGGCGTGCAAGCTGAATTTAATAAACGCCGTGAAAGTGAGGAGCGAGGTGCGGGACTTGGCGGATAAGAAACACTCGGAAACCCGCCAGAGAACACCGGCGGACCGGCAGGATATTCATAGTCCTGCAAGGTGTTGTTGTTGTTTATAAGTTCGCGGGCATAATAAACAGCGCCAGAGCAGCGCAAGGTTTCTTTGAAACGTTTATCGACAGAGTAAATTGGGTTATCGTGTTAATAACATAGGCTTAGCAGACTCTGTTAAGAATCTGCGGAATATCAACTTTTTCACAAGAAATTTTTTGGCGACCCGTGGATACCGCCCTTAAACCCAAACATTTTTCTCCAGAGCCTTCTACGGGTCTCGATAAGTGTGCGGGCCACCCACGACTCCCCATAGCCACTGGCAGCAGAATTGGTTTGGTTGATAGCCTTTACTTGGCATCCGCGACAGCCTTGGTCTCCAACTTTGGCAGACGTCTTCCACGGCAGCGATTATATAACCTAAACACCTGTAGTGGTTTGCCTGCGACCTCAGTTGGTACCCTCGCTGCTGCTGCAGCGCTGACACCCCATCTGTGACGCAACTCAAGTACTCGGCCACATATCGTGGCGCAAAACTCCCCCATTGGGCCTGCCAAGAGCTCCATCAGCTCTTATTAACATTGTGCCATTTCTTCCTAATGGCTTGGATAAGTAGATAACTAACGCTTAAATTTGTATTCCTTATAATGCCCTTTATCAACGCCTACTAATTATTGCCGTTGCGTTCGATTAGGGTATCATGATTGGGGAGATCGTCCGAGACGATATCTATTACATATATATTTATGCTAATCATCACTCCCACCACAACCATCCCATTTAGCAAGCTGCGATCGCCTCCGTCATCAGGCCTGCTGACATCGGTGGACTCATGCGTAAGTACGGCATAGCCGTAAAGAAATTGGGAGTTCTAAAATTAGAACTGATACATATGTTTGTATTGGATATTGTTGTTTTGCACCGATTACTTCTCCCCTGTCTTCAGTTTCGTAAACACTAACTGGATAATCAGTTGTAATATTTAATGCGTTGATAACGGGCAAACATAAGACGTCCACATCTTCAGGTAGGTACCCATTTAATGTTTTGAGCCGGCCCTTCGCCTCAGCTGAATGCACTTTCGCATTGCTGTTTACCTATTGTATATTAACGTCTTTGAATTATTACATTAATTATTGCATAGCGGCCGCCTTAAGCGCGTAAAATGAATTGCAGTCCTAGTTCTAACTATTTTGAATATTATATGAAGTGAAACATGAATTCAACTATCACAAAAGGGTAAAAGCCCCCAACTACAGGCTTTTACAGGCAGGGTGGGTAAAGAGAAAAGGACACAAGACCTCGTCCTTCGCGATAGTACACTAGCTCCCTGAATGTGGTTATTCCCCCAATGTCAATACCTTTAGCTCTGTCAACTCTTTAGTAAGGTGATGCTTGCGTTGCTCCAGGAGAAAAAACCCACGCCCAGGCCCAGAGCACAGCCGCCAAGCTTAGACAGAGCTGCTTCTGAGCCGTAAGCCAGCTTGATCGCGTTCGTCACACGTTTACGGCTAGACAATTGTATCTAGCTTCACCACTTTTGGAAAATTTTGATTATTAAAGTAAAGTACAGTTTAACACTAGTCCATAAAGCCCATTTTCATCCATATCGGACTGTATTTATCAAAGTTATCGGAAGATATTCCAAAATTTAATTCAAAATTTTACGATGGATGAGACGCCCGTTTACGGCTAGATAATTGTACCCAGTTTCCGAATTTTTTCAAAATTTGTTTATTGAAGTAAAGAACAGGTTAAAACTAATCCATTAAGCCCATTTTTATTTTTTTAGTTATCTAGAGTCGACAAACAAAGGC
Source organism: Lordiphosa magnipectinata (assembly GCA_037044535.1). NCBI lineage: Eukaryota > Metazoa > Arthropoda > Insecta > Diptera > Drosophilidae > Lordiphosa > Lordiphosa magnipectinata. The sequence continues at coordinate 77,589 of JBAMBO010000827.1, forward strand.
TGTCAACAAAAGTATAAATAAGTTTCAAAAAAATGTTATGAGCTAAGGAAGCCTATCAGAGCAAATTTAATAAAATTACATAATAAACTAACTATACTAAAATAACTAAACTAACGACTCCGACACGGTGGAGGAATTTTATTTGCCCGTCCGGCCAGCTATGCCCCTATTCACAGCCAATTGTAGTCAGAGACGTTATTAGAGCTAACAAAAACTTTAATAATATAGAGATCGAGAAGAGGGAGCGAGAGAAACAGAGAGAAAAATTCAAAACCTATAGTTTTGTAGGAACAAAGGAAAAAACTAAGATAATATAATTCATTAAGATAAAACAGAGATAGAGAGAAAGGGAGAAAACTATCTAAAAGTAAACTTTAATAATAAAAAATAGAGGAAAGCTAACTTCGGCTCGACCGAAGTTTTTATACCCTTGTAGCTTGTATGATTTATATAAATTAGTAGACACAAATATGTACATTCGGCCAAATGTACACATTTGTGACAAGGCCTCCTATATACATTTTCTACACCCAATTTCTATGCCAGCTATACTATATAGTTGTCCTATTAAACTTGGTGGAATTATGTGAAAGCATAGAAAACTTATAAATAAGAGGTTTGTGGACGTTTGCGTTGAAGACAACAAAGTTTTTATCACTAAAACAACATTTTCCGCCGATGGTTCCTATGGCAGCTATATGCTATAATCATCCGATCTGGCCGGCTTCGACAAATGTGCAGCGTATTTGTACCAAAAGACTGCGTGCAAAGTTTGGTTAAGATAGCTTCAAAACTGACCGAGGAAATAGCATAGAAACAGACGGAAAGACGGACGGACAGACGGACATGGCTATATCAACTCAGCTTGTCATGCTGATCAAGAATATATATACTTTATGTGGTCGGAGATGCTTCCTTCTATGCGTTACAAACATCTCGACAATTTTAATATACCCTCTACAAGGGTATAAAAATGTGTACGGAAAGCTTAAAACTAAATAGCCGGAAACTCTCTGACCCGGTGGGGGAGGATTTTTTAGCCAGTCCGGCAAGCTATGCCCCTACTCACAACTGGGAGTGGTCAAAGATTTCCCCGGAGATAATTATAGAGAGACGTTTTTGGAGATGTGAAGTATCACATTTTTAGCTAGGGACACATTTTAGTCTATAAGTTGTTTTTTAGTTTATAAGGAGTTAGGGACACATCTGTAGGTCATAAGGAGGAGCATAAGGAACAGGAAGGTTTAAAAGGACGCTGAAGTCATAGAACTAGTTCACGAGGTGATCATCATTAGTTAGCTATTTATAAGCTAAAGTTGTGAATTGAACCCTTTACTTTTCAGCGCTTAAGTCATTTATAAGTTCAGAAAGGCTTCTGTTCTTGACATCATGTCATAAAAAAAACTTTTGAATAAATGTCCAAACTAAGCGACATTCATCTGGATATTTCAAATTAAGGACAAAGAAAAGCTTGAAACAGATGTTTACACATTTTAAAATATCTGGGAGCTTTTAAAAAGCACCAGAAATGAAAACGTTAAACTCTGTCAAATTATACGGGCTCGATCAGACGCAGAAAATATTGGCTAAAGCGTAGTCTTTATGTTGACGCATTTATCAATGGCTTCTTTAAGATAACTCTTCAATTCGCCGATAGTTGATTTCCAGAACATAAACTTGTTTCAGGGAGGACTCCTTGTGAATTTGCCAAGTTTTTCTCCGGCACAGTTCCGTTTTCCACGAGCTGTGGGAACCAATGCTGAGTGCATTCAGATGCATAGCAAAACATCCTGGGTATCTACATAAATATAAACAAAAATAGGTCATTAATAAATTGAATCAAAAATCAAAAACTTTGGGGCTAAAAAAATATACACTTTGTAAAAGTGGATTTCTTACCATTTAACTGAGCTTCATACGTCTTTAGGATATTAACGCTTTGCAGCTCTGTTGTTTTTGAAGCAATTAATGGCACGAACTGGACCTTGAAGATTTTCCACTTCTCGAATAAGCCATTATTACTCTCGCTATGAAGTTTTAGAAAATCAGCTTCTATCTTGGGGAAAAACAAGAAAGAAAGTCGGTCAAGCCCGACTATAACATACTCTGCACCCTTAATGTCGCAGCTCGCATTTGGTCACGAGTCAAACGGCCAGTTAACACACAACGCACAACGCAGGGCGCTCTCTAAGTCTCTCTCTCTCTCTCACTAAGATTGCTTCTGCTGAACGCAATACTTAGGTTATGGGTGGGGTGGGTGGGGGTTGTTAACTGACCGTTTTTTGCTCATAACTTGTGTATCGTTCTTCCGATCTTTATCATTCCTTCAGCAAATCGATAAATAATTTTGAGTACTAGATATCTCTAAAGCACGAACCATCTATCATCAAAACTGTAGGAGATATGACGTTTTTCCAAATTGCGGGGGCGCGAATGGGCGTGGCATAAATTGAAAATAAACTTGATCTGCCTGCAAGTATAAGAAATATATGTCAAACCTCTATCTCTTACCATCTCTAAGATCTCTTCGTTCATACGGACGGACGGACGGACGGACAGACGGACAGACAGACAGACGGACAGACGGACATGGCTATATCAAACCGGCTGTTGATGCTGATCAAGAATATATATACTTTATAGGGTCGGAAATGATTCCGCCAACCGCCGTCGAGGTCAGACGTGTTTTTCT